>MU834308.1:0-47983 GCA_029204225.1 Diphasiastrum complanatum | reverse complement strand
CCGCAGGCGTTCAATTGACAATCTTAAGCCTACATAATAAAAGCGCTCTCATTCTTTGTACAATAATTCGATCAAAGAGTATCACAATTTGGCTGAATTATAGAAGAATTGTTTGTTGAATAAAATTTATACATCTATCAGGATTTTGTGTTGCATTTTTTAGGACATCAAAAATTCTTTCAAGTTTACAAATTTTGTGAAGAACATTATTGCAATGTAGCTTTTCATCTAGACCCTTCACATTATTAAGAAATAAAAAGTTCTAGGAGGCCCTCTAAGTATTGATAAAGAATGATGATCGCCATTGCGCGCTCATCCTTTCTGATCCATTCAACTCTCCTCGGGTCTCCCTTTGGAGGCTGCACCTCTGAGAGCTCGGTCACCGACCAGATGCTTTCGCCCTTCAGGAGTGTTTTGATTTTGAATTTCCAGATTCTATAATTTGCGCCATTGAGACTGATTGCTACTCTGGTCTGGATTGTCGTAGCCATATTATGTTGTCTGGAAGAATCACTGCTGGGATATCAGTAGTGACAACCTGGTGGCTCTGATACCATGTCGCAGGAGTGCATGTGTGGGACTGATTCGTGTTCGTCCTCACTTCGTCTTCTTTATCGCAAACAATTTTCTGTCTTCTAATTTTCTTTTGTGTGGAAGCCCTTACAGGATCCCAGACACTCAACTACGCATCACAGAACATATTCTATGCTAGCAATCATGATCTACAACACAAGACAAGATGCACAAAAATAGAGTGACTGAAATATCAATTTTAGTTTTAGAATGAATTCCTCAGTGTCACGCTCGTTGGCGGAATGACATTCTACTCTTTTGCTGTGTTCTGCTCGTTGGCAGACTTTCATGCACAGCTATGGTTTTCTTTTCTTTCTTACTCTATTCGCTACACACCTCTCTATCTCTTACAAATTTTTGTAATCACTACTTTATTATGATCCAGAGAGGATCATTTATACCTCCACTATGTGGAGTTTACAAGATAGCTAAACATAGAATCACATCACTAGTTAACGCTAATCAAATAGTTAGTTAGTCTATGTCATTGCTACTCGTTTCAGCTGGGCGTGAAGCCCGTTGAGTTGCCAGCTGGAAGCGCGAAAGATTTTTCTTCATCTGTTTCGTAATATCTCGTTTGCTTTTGTTCTTTTCGTAGTTTTCGTTTCGCGTCCCTTTTTGGGATTTGCGGTCCTGGAGGTGTGTTTGCGATTCGCGATTGATTCGCGAATCGTTCATGCTTCGAGTCAAAGACACGTTGATTGTCGTGAATTGTTCTCATTCATGCTTTGAGTCAAGGTCATGTTGACTATCGCAAATTGTTCGACCTTCGTGTCTTGTTCGTGCTGCGACAAAGTTGTAGGAGTTCACCATTTCTGACAAATAGAATTGAAGAGGCTATGATTAGGAGTCCAATAGAATGCAAGAAGCTATGTTAGGGGTTCAATAGCATGCAAGGAGGGATCTCCACACACTCTATATGTACTTCATTAATCTAGTTGAGATTTTGAGTCAATCTTGTTGGTGAGATCTACTTGTTTGATTTTCTCTCTCTACACGAGTTTGAATTAGCTAGGAGAGGAGCTTAATTTTCCTTTGTATTTTCAACAAGCTTTTCCTTTCATGTGTATGAGCTTTGGTTATCAATAGTTTCATCCATCTTTGCCTCTATGCCTTGTTTTTTTTTTATCTAGATCTTGGAAATCAATCTAAAATCCATTGGCAAGTGCACAAGCTTGCTTAGGAGATTAATCACACACTTTAAAGCATTCTCACATCTGTGAAATTTAACAAAATGTCATATTAGGCATTCTCACACTGTAGTAGGAAGATGGAAGAGTTCTTATTAAATGTAAGAACTAATGCTCTGACAAAATTGTATGATTCTGATTTGCAGCTACCAGTTGATCAAAGATGGCCTTCATCTTCCCAACATGCTTGTCCAGATCATTGCCATCCCACTTTGTGTTCATAAGTTGGTTGTTGAGATGCAAGATCTCTTCACTTGACATTTGCTCATGTTTGGCTTGTAGCCTTTCCCACATTTTGTGGCTGATTTCACAGTCGATTGTAGTCATCATGATGTCTTCTACAAGTGACAGAGTGATGAGACCATTGCTCTATCGTTCTTCTTTCTCCATTCAGCCGGATTTTGCTACGGCCTTCCTTCTATTCCATCTTCTATGATCCATAACCCTTCTCCTATGAGTAGCATCTTCATTTTGCATTTTCAGATAGTGTAATTGCTGCTATCGAACATGCTCACAACCTTCCTAAGTGAGCTTGGGTAAGAACAATCAAAAGATATTGTCATATATATGGATAATACTAATGCAATCTCCATGATTGATGCTCTCATTTTTCATTCAAGGACTAAGCACACATCACTCAAATATCATCACATCAGAGATCTTGTACATAAAGAGAAGATTAAAATTGAATAGGTGAAGACCAAAAAAATGGCAGCTAACCTTATGAGAAAAACCCCTTGCAAAGTAGTTGTTCGAAAAGCATAGGATTATGGGAATTGGCTGAAAGATTCTTTAGTTCAGGTGGAGTGTTGTAAAATTGTTGGAGTGTTTGCGGATCCCAAGGCAACCCTAACCCTAGTTAATAAGTGGGAGGGATTTGGCACCTTGTGTGTGTAAGTCCAACTCGATGATCACATAGACATTTGATTAGTTGAAAGTCAATAAAAGGACTTTAGGCCTTTATGCGGGACTTTTAATGTCCTAGGGCCCAAATATCAAGTTAGTGAATAAAGTTGGGTTTCCCTCCAATTTTGGATGGTTCTCACTCTCTTTTAAATTTGAATAATTAGGGAGGCAGAAATAGACCAATAGGATTCAGAGGCCAAGGTCCTCCTCTCTACTATAAGAAGAGACCAACTCAAGTTTCCTACACATGTACATATCTTCATTTCAATAAAGCAGATTGGTTCTCTTGTGAAATGGATTTATGAATTTCCTTGCTCTCTATCATTTTTCCTCCATCTCTCATGTTTTTATTGTGTTTGCTAATTGTTGGATCTGATTGTTATTGAGATTGCATGTTTTTATACTATTTATGAGAGAGAAAGAGTAAGCTACCTTCATTGTGGATCTTAGTGTTAATGATTGTAGTGTTAATGCTTAGGATTAGTAGATGTTAGAGTTAGATGTGGATCTTCATTTATGCTGAAATCTGAAATATGCTATCGCTCTCATGGGAATGAATCCACGTGTGACAACTAACTTCATCTCCTTGATGCTAGATTGATTAATTCTTGGGTTGAGGATAGGCAAGGAAAGAAACCCACTACAATTTTGGTGTCGCTTTTGGGGAGCTACACCAATTTTTTCAGTTTGTAGCATGTTTGTTGGATGGTTAGCTTGCAGTTAGGGTTAGTTTGGGAGTGATTTCGTCTCATTTGAGTGGATTTGCTTGATTGAAATCTAATCTGATTGTAGAACAGGAAAATCAGAAAAAATAACAAAACTTGGTCAAATCTGTCAAATTTTGGTCAAAAGGAGGCAAAAATCGTTATCAAAGCTGATAACTTTTTGAAATCTTTCACGAAATGTTTTGATCACAGATTCTTTAGTTTGAAGGGAGAACAATCCTTCTTAGCAAATTTTCAGAAACATGAAAAATCCACCAAAAAATCATCAAAATCCTAAAAATACAGAAAAAGAACTTTCGTCCAATTCATTGTGCATAGGTGTGATTCAAGTCTATCTACTGTCAGGTCGACGAAGATTAATATCAGAAAGTTTGGATGCACATCTAGATTCATCTTCAAGCTAGAAATCATGCATCTACCATGCTAAAACTTGGAAATAAATGAAAATTTGATCAAAATCACTAAGATTAATACAACAACAACATCCCACCCTACAAGGAATTCCGTGCTTGATTGTTATCAAATTTATAGGAGTTGTAGCCGATGGTGACTTCGGTCTTGCTAGACATTCCTTGTAACAATGCCCATAACCACAGTCATGACAGAATGGCACAAATTTGTCTTTATTTGGACATTCTGCAACTCTGTGATTTTCTCCACATGCAAAGCATCCACGTGGTGCTCTTGTCCAGTTTCTAGATGCTTATTGTTGTGTGGTAGCATAAATAGCATATTGTTCTGAAGATCCACCTTCATGATCATTACTATAATTCCATTGCTCGGCAGTTCTGTAAGATTATGGTTCCATCAAATTGGTAGGAGGAGCGGGGTGCTTTGGTGGTGCGGGTAAGGCTAATCGTTGTGGGTATCCAAGAGCAGATTGACGAGGTCTAGCTATCAAATTTCCTCCATAATGTGGTTCTTGATATCCCATCTGGGCATACCGTTGTTGAATTATCCGAGCATTGAAGTTGCAAAAAGCAGTCTCATGATCAGGCGCATTACACAAATGGCATACAATGATTTCCATTCACTTTTTCAATTGAGGACACTCATTCACTGTGTGATTTTTCATACAAATAGAACACTAGACATTTTCCCTGGTAGGAATACTCTTTGCAAACTTCTCAAATTTCTTATTTGCTTGTCCATGGAAATCTTCCAATGCTTTGATCTTCTCATCAAATTCTGATTACAACTTTTCCATCTGTTTCTGCCGGTTCTTTCCGAGTTTCTTGAACTCATTGAGCATCATTTCTGTAGTAGAGTTGACATTTGTTGATGCAATAGTGGTGGATGTTGTAGTGGTCTGTTCTGTTGTATAAAGCAACATACTGATATTCGGCTCGTCATCTGAATCTTCATCCTCCTCCCAAATTGCGTCATCCATAGTATTTTGCAAAATTGCATATTCATTATGGCGTTTCAGCTCCTTTTAGGTAAACCTGACAAAAACCACATAATCATGGCATTTTCGTTAATCAACTCAGGTTCGCACTTAGATTTGAGGTGTTTTACCTATTCAATGTAATCTCGAACCATTTTTCGCTTTCCCATTTTAATTTTACTTAGAAGTAAAAAAGGGTCTTCCATAAACTTTCGAGGTCTGAACCGTCTAATAAGGGCTCGTTTGACAGTCTCCCAATCTGTACGTTCAGTTTCATCTTGATTATAGTACCAATCTTGTATTGCACCTATTAAGGCCATAGGAAAAAGCTTAAGTTTACCCAAGGAAAAAACTTTGCCATAAACTTCACAAGATTCAGAATAGATATGAAGAAATCTAACTGGATCTGTTAATCCATTGTATTTGTGTAGATCCAAGCAAGGTGCTCTCCTAACAATGATTGGATTGACTTGCTGAGGAGCATCTCTAGGGGCAGCCATCTTTACAGATTAAATCAAGAAGACAATGAGATTGGATCTAGATTTTAACTCAAAACTATCTCAGATCAGATCTGCTAGATCTCTTCTGCTTGACAAGAATTAGATTCCTATACTGTGAAAAAGATTCCTAAGATCAACCGATCGATACTTCTCAAAAATGAAAAATTCTCAGAATCAAAATCAAATTGTATCAGATTTGATCCAAAATTTGACAGAGACTTGATCTAGAAAATCCAAACCTAAAAATAGAACTGGCGAAGGTTCCTTAGACAAAGGTTGACTCGACGAAGGTTCAACAATGCTATTTTTGATAAAAACTCTCTGATCAGATTTTTTTGACAAATTCTATGGAAATAACCTTTGTCAAACTCTCAGACTTAGAATCTAACACAAATAAAACTAGGGTAGAACTAGAGAAGGTTCTTGGCACATAAAAACACAGTTTCTATAGTTTGACGAGGGTAAAAATAGAGATTTCCTATGATCCAGATAGAATAAATGTTCACCGAACTCAAAAATAATAAATTCAAATACGGAGGATATAATGTAGCCTATTTTATGGAGAAACAAATATTCCACTTCTCAATAGCACTATAGACGATTATTATTTTTGACGAGTATGAAGGATATAATATAATCTAAACCATTGATATTCAATAGCAAAGCATTGAGAAATTCAATAGCAAAACATGGATTCTCAGTAAAGATAAAAGAGTCAAATAGTAATGATGAATCTCTCGTTAGATAGCGATGGGGGCTCAATTCACCTCCAAGCTTGCATCTTTAAGCAATAGAAAAAGAAAATAAAGTACAGAAAGAGTACAACAAACTTATGAACTACTCAAGTGCGAAGAGCGCTCACAAAATGGGTGCAACAACAATGTAGTATCGCAATGAAAATTGAAACACATCACAAAACATTCATATCCTCTATGTTTAAGCTTCCTGGAAAGTAATTTTGAATCGAAATTCTATATTCTCCAATAATTTTTTTTGCTAAATTTGTTACCATATCTGTAACAGAGTGATCACTGCCAATACTTTTTGCAAACGGAACACTTCAGATCTGGCAGTTGTAGATAATGCAGAGTAGTATATTCTGAGGTCCTTATATAATTCATCCAAAGTGGGGATGCAAAAGTACTTCATTAAAATCGTTTTCCCATCTTCTTCTATCAATTTTCTAAATCAACCACCTACAATAAACATAAGACAAAATCCAAATTTGAGTATTGTTATTTATGTTGTTTTTAATTTATGAGTTAGAGTAGACAAAGTTCAAACAGATTTCAAAATTCAAATTCAAGCGTACATAAGAAATCAAAAAATTGAAATTGCATAAAGATGTAGCTATCATACCACCATCTTGGGTCTATGCGATCTGGATGGAATATAATCTGCCAAAGAATTAAACAAATTAAGTTAGTCTTATAAGATTGATACATAAATAATTGGATTGCGAATATTAATGACATTGGAATTTTAGAGTCTCACATGTTTGCAATGTTGTGGCAATACTAAAGTGTCATGAGAGTCCATCGATATACATTTTGTTGAGTCGATCTGAAAAAACTTAGAGTTATTATTTTTAATCATGGCATTGCTTTCACGATAGATGACCTTAAACCATTTTATGTCAAAGATAAAGTATTTGTCGTTAGTCTCATAATCGACTTCATAAATACGTTGCAATGTGCCGACATAGTCTTGGTCGTCCGAAATGACATTAATGTCCCTCGTACTAGAACGACTCTCTTGTTGAAAGTTGGCCATTATACCACAATCATATGTACGTCACTTGTTGTCAACTCTCTCAACACGATAATGGTGTCCATATGCCCAGATGGTAGTGTATGATGTATACTAAAACACAAAAAAAAAAAAAAACAAATGTGTGTAGTTAAAAATAATATTTATATATTGAGCAGTACAAAAATAAAACTTCACAAGAATAATACTACACTAACCTTCCATCCACATCCACGAAAAAATTCCCATTCTAATTCGGTCACTTTTTTTCTCTGTTTTCGGATGCTTTTAGCATTGTATCAAAAACCCATTCACGAGAGCATTTTGAAGGTAAAGGCTCCAAAGGTTTGTCATTCTCCAACGTTCTCCTTCTTCTTCGATTGATATTTCTTCTTCGCTTCAATGTTATGTTTCTTTCCTTTTTGGCTTCTTCATACCTTGAAATCCACTTTTCCATTTGTCCACAGTTATATAATATGAACATGTCAATTTTCTCTTTTAATTGAGGTGAAAGTCTCTTTTGCACACCATTTCCTTGTGGTACTTCACCCTTAACACGTTCATCTTCTTCTTCACACCACATTTTTGGACTTGCAGGATGCAATTGTGAGATTATTTCGGTGATATAAAACAAAGATTACGGTACAAGCCAACTTTCTACAATGCTACCTTCTAGCCTTGCCTTTTGTCTCACAAGGCCCTTCAAAACTTTCAGAAAGCGCTCAAGGTAGAACATCCATCTCGTGTGTACAGGTCCTGTAATTGATATTTCTTCGACCAAATGCACTAGAAGATGAACTTGTATATCAAAAAAGGAAGTTGGAAAATCTCTTTCCAACAAACATACCATTTCGATCATTTGGATTTTCATGGAATCCAATTCACTATTTTTTATTTCTTTTAAGATTGATAGTACGTTAGGTTGTTTAACAGATAAAAATATTGAAATAACACATATTTATACAAGTTCTTAAAAAAATATACAAACCTAATCATCGATGACAAATTGTAAAGCGTAATTCATACGTCATCGTTGAAGAGACCTCGAATAGAAAGTGGAAGTATAAATTGCAACATCTTATGCCAATCATGCGATTTCAATCCACTTAATTTACCATTTTTGGTAAATGATTTGCATAAAGAATGTCCATAGCCTATTGGAGTTCTCATTTGTTTTATGACATGTTTAATATGAGAGTTGCTCTTTTGTAAGAATCCACGACACGCTAGGTAGAATCTACCTTCGGTGTATTGAATCCAAAAGGTCTTTTCACATCGATCACTTGTAGATCTTTACGAGCTGTGGAGTTGTCTTTTATGCCAATGATGTGGTTCCATAAGGATTCACCGATGTTTTTGAATACGTGCATAGGATCCAATAGATGATTTATCAATAAATTCCTCCAATAGGATAATTTATGAAAAATAGACAACTGTTTCATACCATCAATGAATTCATTTCATGAATTAACGTCATGATGTTTAAGCCATTCACCATGCCATTCCGCTACTCCCATGCGTAGGGGTCGTGTTGTAGTTAGAAGATTATCTCTTTGTCCTCCAAAAAATCGCCTATTCAACCTTCGACAAGGATGATCAAGCGGCAAGTATTTGCGATGATTTTCATACACCACTTTTTTCAACATATTTGTGCTATGTCGACCCTCCAAAAGTGGTCCACAAATATAACATGCATTGTAACCCGATGTGGTTAAACCTGCATAGTTCATAAACCAAATTGAACATAAGCTTATTTAAATATACTCAAACGCTAAACCCTAAAATAGATTAGATTAATTATATAGATACCTGAACATTCGCTTAAATCGGGATAGTCATGCATCGTCCACATTATAATTCTACGAACAGTGAAGCTCCTTTGTTGTAAAGGTCTCGAGATGTCGTAAGCGTGAATGCCATTCCAAAGAATGCACAATTCATCGACCAAAGGTGCAAGATACACATCCATGTTCCTCGAAAAAGCTATGATCAAGATTCGAGAAGAAGTCGAAGTCCGTGAGCACCTTGATCATAAGGACAACTCTGATCAGGCTCTCTACAACAATAAGCAGAAGCCGAAGAAGCAATTAAAACCTAAAAGGGAGTCAGACTGAAGACATGATCGAGACCAACAGATAGAGAGAGCCACCAAAGGCAAATGGAAGAACAAAGAAAAGCCCAGACAGCAAGACGATGAAAAGAAAGTATGCATGAGATGCAAACGAGAAGGACATACAGTCAATTTGTGTTGGCTGAACCCAAAGATAGAATGTATTCATTGCCACAAGAAAGATCATGTAGCCATGAACTACTACCAAAATCTGAGGAATAAACAACTTCAAGGCAAATGGGAGAACAACAACAGTTCATCCTACATCGAAGAGCCAGAAAGCTCAAAGATGGGAGAAGAAAGGTCGAACAATGGTACTTCGACAGTCTATCTATGTATAGATGTGTGTGTAGTCTCAACATCTGATACACACGAGGTGATCCTTAATTCAGAAGCAACCTCTAACTTCATTACATTGAGACGAATAATGTGAAGGATTTTAGATCATTATGATCCAATCCACTTGAAAGATCTTTGTTTAGAAAGAAAAATACACTACCAATTTTCACCAATGTAGAAAAATTAGCATCTACACACAAAATGAGATGCAAACTCTAATAGAACTTCATCAAACTTGAATGATATGATAAAGTACTATTTTTGTCCATACAAAACCAACAAGCTACTATCACTCACATGTGTGAAACTGGAAATAGCAATTATAGATCATTCTACACATAAAATTGCATGCAATCACAAGCATAGTGCACCAATAGATTGTAGAACCCAAGAGAACCATGTATAAGCATAAAATGAGATAGAGAAGAGAGAAGATTATTCTCTCCCATTAGAGGAGTTCCAAGCACCAAAAGGGCTGTTTCAATCATTTTATCATTCTCTCTCTAACATTCTCTTACTAAGGCACGATTTCTTATACGACCCTTTTAGAATCAAAAACTCCTCTAATGATGAGTTACATCCTTTTATAACAGGTCCAAAACCTATTTGTCCACTTGGCTTTTGGGTCCTTGATGTTGTATACTCCCTCTTGATCCCATGCTCATCACAAAAGGCCTTGAACTTGCAATTTTAGTAGATATGTACTCACCACCATTGTCACTCCTTAAGCACTTGATCTTTGTGGAAATTTGGTTCTCCCTTGCATTCTCAAACTTGATAAAGACATCATACAGTTCCCAACAAAATCTACTAAAATCATCAATGAATGTTACATACATCTTAGCTCCACTAGCTAATTGTAGTAGATCCATGAATATCCAAATGTACAAGCTGAAAAGGCTTTGTAGATCTAGATATAGATCTAGTATAAGGTAGTCTATGTGACCTAGACAAAGCACAAGACTCACAAACATGTTTGATGCCACTTAAGGAACTTGGAAGACCTATCATAATCTTCTTCCTAGCCATTACTTCCAATGATTTGAAGTTGAGGTGTCTCATCCTTTTATGTCAAACCTCTTGAATAGGTATTTGCTCACTTGCAACACATCCAACTTGGTTAGCAATAACATAAGCATCTAGTTTGAAGAACTTCCCTTGTCTTTTACCTTTTCCAACTAAGACATCCTTCCTTTTGATCATACAGGCATCTCCATCAAACTCCACCTTGAGGCCTTTACTTAGCATTTGACTCACACTAAGCGAATTCTTGGTATTAGATGGAATAAACAAGACATCCTCCAACTGAACATTCCTATTTATAGAGAGAGAAATAGGAATTGTGCTAATCCATTTGATTTCACACTCACCATCATTGGCCGTGTAGATCACCCTCTTGTCATCTCCATATGCCCAAAAAGAAGTGAAGTACTCTTTGTGAAATGTCATGTGTGAACTTGCTCCATGATCAATCCACCAAGGATCCAGATCTCCATCATTGGCAAGCATACATGAAGACATCACAAAAGCATCATCATTTGCATCTTGAACATCCAAACCATCCCCATCAAGAGTAAGATTATCTTGCTTGTTTCCTTGATCTCTCTTCTTCTTGTAGCATGCACTTGCAAAGTGTCCTTTGATGCCACAATAGAAGCACTTGAGCTTTGATCTATCCTTCGTTTTGCCACTTGAATAAGCATCCACTTGATCTTGCCTTTTCGACCACTTACTTTTGGTTTTAGAACTCGATTTTGGTGAAGAATCCCCTCTAGCATGCTCTAGCCTTGATATTTTCACCAAATCATTTATAGATCTAATTTCCTCCTTCATAACCTGAAACACAAGCTCTGATACCATGTGGAGGATTTTAGATCATTATGATTCAATCCACTTGAAAGATCCTTGGTTAGAAAAAGAAATACACTACCAATCTCACCAATGTAGAAAAATTAGCATTTACACACAAAATGAGATTCAAACTCTAATAGAGCTTGATCAAACATTAATGATATGATAAAGTACTATCTGTCCATACAAAACCAGCAAGCTACTGGAGATGAGACTGCAACTCCTCTATTTTTCATGCACCTAACATGATGCACCAACGAGAGCATCTCGTATTTCTATTCGAGTAACAGAAACACTCTCATTCCAAAGGTTGGACACTACTTGCTTAGCGAGTTTTGAACTAAAATCAAGAGGACTCTCGAGAATGTAATGCATGTACAACATTTTAGCAAAGCCGAGATTGCAATTTTGATGGTGTAAATGTTGTGCCGTGCAGTGCACCAAATATATCTTTTCCACGTTGTTTCTGATATCTTCGTTCTCACAGTTTCCAAGTTTGAAACGTCCTTTTTTTTACTTAAAAATATCACATAATTCCACATCGATTTAATATCACATAATTCCATAACTTCTTTTAAATTTCAAACATATTACAAAATAAGCTTATAAGAAAATAAGTTTCCAAAAATAAGTTTGCAATCACGTTGCTTGAAAATAGTTAAATCTCTTAAGATTATTATCTAAATCTTCTATTTTTTTAATTGCATGCTCATCAGCAATATAATATTCTTTTGCGACAATATATTTGATATGCTCTACATTGGCTCCTGCAAGGCTTTGCTTCCAGCCAGGATGGTGCAATGCACAAAACTCCTCGCAAAATGTGATAAGTTCAATGATCAGCCATGCCACTGTGATGGACCACAATATATGGATGTAGATATTGCCATTCATGCATGGAAATAAAAGGCGAAAAAAACAATTAAAGCACACAACTATATTGTGGAAAAATCAATATTTATTCCAGAAATATCAGTGGCACACATCAGAGAATACTTTTCCAAATTAACCGATGAATGTGCAGTTGATATTGATGAGTAGAGTTCATGATTGTAGTTGTAGAGTCCTGGTTACAATCTTTGTGGCCATAAGTTATAGGACTTGTAATGTATTAGTGAGTGTCGGCAAATTTCGAATCTGCAACAAGTCCAAATTTGGCTTCAAAAGACATGTTAATATAATTCATTTTGTAAATTTAGTTGTAAATCCAACTTGGCAATTTTGTAGAAAGCCGACTTTTTTGTATGCTAGGGTGTGGGCATGTCCCCCTATAAGTAAATTCTATTCCATGGCATGTGTACTGTAAGACCATGAGGAATCATGATGTAGAAAGTTTAACGGCTTTTAGAGACTCTAAAGGTTGAAAAGAGTTCATAATTCTCAACCTTTAGAATATTCAAATAGTCTACTAGTCTATATGGTTAAACTTCTACACTATCTAGAATTGCACCAAAGTTGTGCATCTAGGGCTTGGCCCAAGACCATTAATTATAAATATGAACCACTTTTAGTGGCAAATGACACATTGTGATAAAATTTCTATGAGAGTTTCTTATAATACAACTTCGTGTCTTGTTCGTGCTGTGACAAAGTTGTAGGAGTTTACCATTTCTGACACTCCTTCTTGAACTTTGCAGCTTTGTTCAGTTAATCCAATTGCCTCTCTTTGCTTGGTAAAGAGTGGCTTGTCGAGCGGTTTCGTGAGGAGATCTGCCATCATATTTTCTGATTTTATGAACTGGACTTGGAGCTCTCCTTTCGAGATCAAATCTCGAATATGATGGTACTTCAGAGGAATGTGATTTGTCTTTGAATGGAAGACAGGATCCTGGGACAAATAGATGGCACTCTGAGAGTCCATCATCATCGTGCTTGGCCCCTCTTGTGGTATCCCGATTGCCTCCAACATCATTTGCAGCCGCACTATCTCATTCGCCACTTTCGAGACTGCGACATACTCAGCTTTGCAAGAGGATTGAGTTACCAAGGTTTGCTTTTTGCATATCCAACTGATTGCAACTCCGCACGCTATCGTACATCCTCCAGTAACGGACTTGCTGTCATCTTTGCAGCTCGTCCAGCTCGCATCACTGTAGTGATGCAGCTCGAATCCTTTCTTTTCGTTTCTAGCTCTGTAGGTTAATCCAACATTCTGGGTACCTTTCAGATATTGTAGGATTCGTTTGGCCATTTTTCAATGTGCTAGACCAGGAATGCGTAAACAGAGAAGGCCAGATCGAGTCTGGTACAAATTGTTAAGTACATCAGACTACCGATTAAGTTTTGGTAGGGTATACCTGCCATCTTCTGTTCTTCCTCTTCTGTTTTTGGGCAATCTTGTTTCGTGAGCTTGGCTCCAGCTAGCATTGGTGTGGCTTTCTCTTTACAGTCCATCATGTGGTAATGCTTCAGCACTTTTTTGGCGTACTTTGACTGACTCAAGTGCATTTTGCCATTTGTTCGATCTCTTTTGATCTCCAACCCTAGGCATTTTGTTGCTTCTCCAAGATTTGTGATTTCGTAGTTTTCAGAAATCTGACTCTTCGTGTCTTTGATCAACATCAAGGAATTTTCTATCATCAACGAGTCATCCACGATAATGGTCAGTATCACAAAATCCTTTCCTACTATTTTGATGTAGACATTATAGTCTGGTTGAGTAGGATTGAAGTCTAGAGACTTCAGAAGACCATCAAGCTTTTTGTACCAGGCTCGTGATGCCTGTTTTAGACCGAAGATGCATCTTTGCAATCGACAGATATATTGTCTGTTGTCGGGATCTTCATAGCCTTCAGATTGCTTCATGGAGATTTTTTCCTCTAGATCTCCGTGGAGAAAGGCTGTTTTCACGTCAATTTGGTGAATTTCCAGATTGTACTGTGTGGCGTATGCATGGAGCAGCCTTATGCTTGTCATCTTGATCATGGGCGAATATGTGTCGAAATAGTCGACACCATATCTCTACGTGTAGCCCTTCGCGACAAGCCTTGCTTTGTAACGGCCAATGGTGCCATCTGATTTCAGTTTCTTCTTGTACACCCATTTGCAGTCGACTACTTTTCTGTTTTCTGGCAGTGGCTCTAATGTCCATGCCTCGTTTCGCCTCATCGACTCGATCTCTTCTGACATTGCGTTTCCAGAAGTCTCCCTCTGGACTCTAGATAGCTTCTTGGTATGTAGCTGGTTCTTCTGTGAAGCTGCAGTACTCGAACTGTGTGTCTTCGCTCCATTGAAGATTGTCAGAATAGTGGTGTGGAGGTCTTCTTTGTCTGGTTGACCTTCGAGGTTCGTTTCGTCGCTGCTCAAACATTTCTTGTTCCTGGGATCGATCCTCTGTTTCTTGCTGCTCTGGAATCAAGGGTCCTGCATTCTGATTTGATGACTGTCCTCGATCTCCCTCTTGAATAGGCAGCAGTGTGAAGATCTTTTCAGTCTAGGGAATGTGGACTCGTGGAACTTCACATCTCTATTCGAAACAACCTTCTTCGTGGTTGGATTGTAGAGTTTGTGCACATGTGTTCCGTTCGAGTGGCCGACCATGATTGCTTGTTCGGATTTGTCGTCGAGCTTGCTTCTCTTTTCCTTTGGAATGTGCTTGTATGCTGCACATCCAAACACTCTTGTGTATGACAGATCAGGCTTTCTACCTATCCACATCTCGTACGGTGTTTTGTTCTCCAATGCTGTCGTTGTTGATCTGTTCTGCAGATGTACTGCTGCAGCTATTGCTTCGACCCAGAATTGGCTTGGCAATTGAGCCTGTGCCATCATGCATCTGGCTCCTTCGACTAGCATTCTATTTTTTCTTTCTGCCACACCGTTGTATTCTGGTGTGTATGCAGGAGTACACTGGTGTTCAATCCCCTGTTCTTCGCAGAATCTTGAGAATTCTGTGCTTTTGTATTCACCTCCATTGTCAGATCTAAGAATCTATATCCTTTCTGAGGTGTGTTGCTCTGCGAATGCCACGAACTTCTTGAAAGAATCAAATACTTCGGATTTCTTCTTCAAGTATTGCGGTGGCTTCAACCTTAGCCAACGGGTTAGCACCAAAGGAAGGGTCGGGCCCATCATATGTTTACTGTAGGTTTAGACGTTGGGAGCACATAGTCGCACTCTGAATGGCTTTCGAAGAAGGAGATCGAGTTACAAATTTATGCAGACCTGTGCTTTTGGTTTTAAATCTACATTATTTTCTTATCACACTAGCATTATCTCAAGAGTCCGGAGAATGGATGCACAGCTATCTAGCCAATAGCATAGCAACTAAAATGGGCATTCCATAACCAGCAATTTGGTAAATTGAAGTCAAGAGTAAGCCAAGCAAATTCGCCAATAAGTCTTCAGAAGGATCTTCTGTTGCAAAGATCCAGCCTTCAATGCCACAGGATGAACTATCAAGTCATTCCGGAAGTAGCAGAAGATTGGCATACTATTGCCAGCAGGTTGGCATAGTCTACATTCCTACACAAGTGTTGTGTCATGCGTCTTTGCTATCTAAATGTACAAATTTCTTCTATCAACGTGCTGAGCAGTATGAAACTATTTAGAGGAAAGATGAGTTGTGGCTTCAGAATCAGGCCAACAACTTCTAAGCTGCAAGCGATATGTCTTAGCATAGACCCAAGTATACATCGCTGTTCAAGGAACGTAAAAACATCATGTGGAAAATATGGAAGGTTGTATACAGCAGCAAAATCATCCTGAAGTAAATCGCATCGATGGCAGCTGCAGCTTAGATATTATACATATAGTACACTTGCAAAGATTACATAAGACCGGGACACACAGATCAGATTTAAGTATAAAATATGGAAGTGGATGGCATAATATCGTCAGGAAGGACTGCACAGACAGTTAACTTCAAGAATTTGTAATTTTTCAACATTTTTATTTTTATGATTGAACTTTGAAGGTGCAGTTTACTGGGGTTTATGAAGTATCAACGTACTTGACAGATTGCCAATTTCAAAATCATAGAATTAAATGTTGTGTGAATTCTAACACCAAATTGCAGATACTCATGCATTACAAAATTTGCTAAAGAAATGAGACGATTAGCCCCAGCTCTATAGACATCTAAACTGCTACATGCAAACATATAAGAGTTGTAATTGCATATTGTTCTGCAAAACGTGACCGAAAATAAGCTGGATAATTTTAAAAGAAATGATTTTTTTAGTCTCTCAGGTGCGCTCTGATACTGCCAATCACACAAGTCCACTTGCAAACTGATGTGATCCCTCGTGTAGCAGAAAGATCGATGATGAGACTTGCAGGAAACTCTAGTACGTCTGTGTAGACTACACCTCTGAACTGATCGCTGGTGAGAGAGACGCGTTTGACAATGCAAAAGCAGAAACTGATCGCTGGACTGACCGCTGGTGAGAGAGACACGTTTGTCAATGCGAAAGCGCAGCGTTTCTGCTGGCAAACGTAACAACATGTAAACATATCAGCATACGAGCGACTGCTGACAAGCATTCGATCTGCACAGCCTCCCGCACCATTGTTCTACCTCCACCGCCCCCAATGCAACTCTCGTGCCTCTTCTGTCTCCGTTGGTTCTCTTTGCACCGCCATGATGCTTCTATCTCCTCCTATCTCCGCCGTGGGAAAAATGCTCTGCTCTAGAATGCACTAAAGCTTAAATGCCGGATGACGTAATCGCACTCATGGAAAGCGGAGAGGCTTTAAACCTAACATGAAGTCAACGCACCTCTTTATGATACTCCGTTATGGACTAGGTAGCGAGGTGAGCAGGCTTGCTAGCCGGCTGTAACATGCAGCTTTCATGGACCGAGCCGCCCTGAGACAAGGTAGGGCGGCTCGGTGCATGAAGGTTGCATGCTACATGGTAGCAGGCCTGCTCAAGCCTGCTACCTGTCGTAATTGAAGTTTGGGCCTTTCAATTTTAAAAGGCCCAAATGAATATGGGGTTTAAATTTTTCCTATTTGATCCAATAAAAATCTGCCACCTGTTCACTATGAGCCCAAATGACAATTAAGTAGAAGAATTCATACAGTTTGCATAAATGAACGACGCAGTAGTGAGACAAAAATTGCACTCTGATAAATATCAACAGTGAATACAATGGCTTGAAGTAATAACTTCAGCTTGCTGAGCGTGATAACTACAGATAACTCTGTTTAAAAAAGAATTTAAAAAATTAACACTTACATAGAGACATGGGAATGTCAAAAATTTAGGCATGCGATCATCGCGCCTCCTGGCTCCTTATAATCTGGGGGAGTCATGAAAACCTGGGAACTTTCAGCCACTATGCAAGTATGCAACTCATGGGAAAGCTGAAACCTTAACCATAGATTTTAGTCCACATGTAGGGTTCAAACTATGCCACATGGCTATAGTCTTTGAGCAAAGAAAAAAAACTTTGACATACGACAAAATTGTAAACAAACGATGGCTTGTTTAAAAAATGGTTAGTCTTTGTGAAGTTGTGCATGTTTTAGAAATGGTTGTTTTGAACATGTGTAGTAGAGATGTGAGACACAATTCCATTCAAAGCTAGTTGAAAAAGTGTTTGTTGAATATGTACATGTATGAGTGAGCGGTGCTCAAAGCCTAATGTAGAAATGTTTGTTTTATCTACGAAGATCTAACAATAGTGGACTAACAATAGTGAAACATTACCATATTGTCCAATTTGAGATGCGATGGCTAAACAAACTGCATAGACTAACCTTGATGCAGAGAGAGAGAGAGAGAGAGAGAGAGAGAGAGAGAGAGAGAGAGAGAGAGAGAGAGAGAGAGAGAGAGAGATTACACCAAATTCGTAAGCAAACAAATAAGAATCATTAAGAAAAATAGACAGGGACGCCATCACACTGCTCACTGTCAGATTCCTTATTCGATGAAACACCAAAACTATCGCAAATGCTGGTAACATGTTCACTCCCCCTCAATATGCTTATGCTTACTTTGTAAGCTTTTTGAATATTGAGCAAAAGAAAAAAATTTCCATGGTATTTTTACACTCTGCAAAATAGCCCAAATGAATGCAAATGATTTCATAGAGACATTGTGCTCTGTTTGCTTCCCAAAACCACCTATCCTAATGCAGAGGATTTACACATGCTTAAGTGATAACCTTGATCCTTGGTCTAAGCCTTTGAAGGAAAAATTCCGACATTACCAGTACAAGAACCTCTGGCTCCATGGCAAGAAATTCAAAAGGTAACTCCAACGCATTGCAATATGCCTCTTCGGTTATTATCATGCAACTACCCCGAGGTGTTGTACATAAAGCTGCATTCTCACCAATACCAAGATTAACAATAAACTCATTTGTTGCATCTTCTACTACCTTGTTAAACTGAAGAGCCACTACCCCATCTCTGCTAAATAAGATTGAATCACCGCAATGTTAACTTATGATCGTCAAATAAAATCAAAACCTCTCGTCACGGTGTTATAGTGAACAATTGTTGAAATTCACGAAAGCACAAGAAAATAGAATGCAAGGAATTGTGAATAGAAAACAAGAATCCAGAACATGGTTTGCAAAGTGCAAAACTGTCACGCAAAAAACCTTTTAATTCATTCTTAACCCCACACACACTAAAATGAATAATAGTACAACACTAGATGTATGACACATGTACTCCACCGCTTATAAAATAAACACAACTCTCAAAAAGACACCACGTAGAACTATCATTACATGCATTAAAAACAGAATTGCATGACATCTTAACATAGCCACGAATAACATTAATGACATCAAACTGACCAAAACACACCTATTAATATACATAGACCACAAACTAAGTAAGATCATGAAACACCACAGAACACTATAAGACCATGAAACGTCGGTAAATGTAAATGGCATAAGCCACAAAATGCCATTAATTGCAGAATGCCATAAGCCACAAGATTGTAGAAGCCACAAAATGCCCTAAAAAGTAAAATAAAAACCTGACTATCAACCAACAAACTCCATAACAAAAACAAAAAAACACCTCGTTAATCCACGACAGACCATAATGGTCTTAAAATATTAACACCAAGACTCATTGAAGCATATCCCATACAATATCCCTTGACTAGAAACAATTCTTGATACATCACCCACCAAAGTTGTAGCCTCACCATCTGATGGTTACGTCCCACTACTTCCTGGTAATTCACATGTAATCCAAATTCTTCTTCTAGTGTTGTCTCACTGCGTTGTCGATGATGCTTGCGAGGACCTCTAGGAATATTTATAATATCCATCTTTAGCAGAAAACAAAATAACCCGAAATTGAATCCAACATTTGTCGGAGTAGTTAAGATCAAAATATCTGAGCACTCGGCCTTATAAACTGTTATATTTAGTAGTGTTTTTTATATATTTCTTGTTTACAGTACATGTCATCAAGTGGCTAATGAGTCGGGACACATCCCATAATGGGAACCGAACTGCCATGCAGTAGTACCCCCAAAAATTAGGCTGCATATGTGTACCCTACTTTTACTTCTATGAATAACACCTGTAGACAAACTTCTTGGGGTTTGTGTGTGCTCTCTCCTTACAATTTGATGAATCTGAGTTGATGGTTAAGCTATGATAGTTGTTTTTCTAACTGCTAGTTCGATCCTAACTATGATATTAGAGCCTAGGAAGGAAGCGGTTTGACAAAAGTTGGAAATTGAATTCTAGGATTATTCAATGAAGTGATGGCAGTAGATCTGGCTATCATTCAACTTGTATGGTGAAAAAGAAAAATTTGATCTAGAGGGATTAATTATTTGCTTTTCTATTGGGGTCAAGCTTGGAGAAAAGAGATTCACAATTTCGAGCTTTTTTGAGCAAGATAGCCTTCAGGAGAAATCAGTTGTTCTCACTATTTATTGTTGATTTGGAAACTGCTTGATTCAGTTGGGAGATGGTTGGCTAAAAGCATGGTTTGGTGGTACAAAAAAAGAACCCATTTTTCATTGGACCTTTTGGTAGTACATTTCAGTTTTTGGGGATTTGGGAGGGATCTTGATCAATGCCACCCACGAGTTAATGCAATGAAAGTGTCCCTAGTAATGATGGGCCCACATAGTCTCTTCAACTCTAGTGGACCCACTTAAGAATGTTAACCAATATACTTTTTTTGAGTACATTTCTACCCAAAAAAGGTAGTGTCCTTGACAGTCCATGTTGTACCACCAAACCATGCTTTTAGCCAGTTGTAGGGAAACCTTTGTCAGAAAGACATTTGGCGCCAATCTCTGAAAAGGAGAGCTAAGGATTTCAAGAAGCATGGAAAACCCTAAGACTAGGGTTTACAAACCTTCATATTTCTCTTCATAGAGAGCTTCTTTGAAAGCTATGAGAGTGTGGAGATGAGCGTCCATCGCAATGCATTGCTCAACCATTCGTGTGAAATACATAGTATTACAAATAACAACAGCTCCCCATAGTACGAATATTTGCCTCAAAAGGCCTTACACAAGACTTATGCTTCTTGTTGCTTGCCGACACAGCCTAAAGCTTGTAGACCACATTAAACATAAAGCTAGCTCTCACTCTTCACTAGTTACTAAAAGCTAAACGTACTCCAATTAGCAGCCCGCAATTCAGCTGAAGACCTTGTATTTATTCACACTTCTCTGCTTAAATGTAAATAGACATCCTAAACTCATAAGGTGCTGTAATTGTTCTACTTACGGTCATTATAGCTTCTTGATAATGACTCGACCCTTATAAATGTGACTAACCTTACCTCAAATATTAATAACACAAACTGTATAGATATAAAATTTTACACCTGGCCTTCATAGACATTTGGCCTCTATTAACTTTAACATTTTATACATAATAACTTTTAAGTTTTGGCCCATATTGGCCTAACACTTATCCTCGACAGAAAAAAGACGAGTTCCACCGAGTCTTGTCTTCTACTTCACCTCTACTTCGCTTCAGCTGTTTTTGATGCCTCACTGCCTTATTGTCATTATCGCTATCACTCTCATCTGAAGTAGCCACTTATGTCCAAGAACTCATAGAATGTTGGCATGCCCCTTTCATAATTGTCAAAGGTTTGAATGGTCCGCACAGGCCTGACACTCAATAAGTCGATTGATTTTGGCAACTCTAATAGTGTTGTAGCGGCCACATTTGTCCCACCCAAAATAGTTCCAATTGGTGCCAATTTTAAATGTCGTAATGGACCTAGCAAAAATTTACCCTTATTAAAATGTGTTAGGCCAATATGGGCCAGCAATTGAACTAGAAAATGTACGAATATTGAAGATATTGTAAAGGGGCTATTTGGGCCAAATATGTTCATAAAGGCTGAGTGTGTGGTTGTATAAGCAAGTTTGCGGTAATTAATATTTCGGATATTTCGGAAGTAGTTGGGTGACTTGATGGTCGAAGTCATCAAAGATGGCAAGATCTTTGACATTCTTCAAATATTTTGACATTCGAATGTATATAAGAACAAGAATGGATACCCTTTATTCTGGGAATGAAGATTAGCCGAAAGGTCGATGTAGTTGTCCTTTGAATAGTCTGGTTGTTTTCGATTATGTGTGGAAAGTTGCAGGTTTCAAACTGCATTGTAGAAACCCATGTATTTTACCAGGCATTTTTTTGCACACCAAATGAGAGTAGTTTTGTAGGCACTGCAGTCTGTGTCAAGAAAGAAGACTAAATATGCAAAATAACAAAATAGAAAACTAAAATCATTGCATGTATGAGATGAGCAGACATAAGACCTATAGATGTTGCATTTGATCCTACTAGATCATGATCCTAGATCAATGATTAACTCAAGGATCGAAAAATGTGCAGGAAGAATCTTGAATAAATTGTATCTCCAAGGTGGATATTGTGAGCCATTAGAGGAGCTTTAAACTCCAATAGGGCTGCTACTAAGTACCAACAAGAACGATCTCGATACGGGAAGAGATTGTATATGCCAAATAGAATCACTGCTCATGCATTCATGATTACTAAAATAATTTTGTGCTTAGATAAATTGTAGGTACAAGCACCAAAGATAATTGATAGTGTGCGAATTTACTACTAGTTAGTTTAAATGTGAAGTTCATTACATAATTCAAAATGATAGTGCAAAAAGATAGCATATGTTCCTCAGGCGTCAGAGACAAGCATCGTCTGATCAAATTCTAAGGAGTCGGACACATCCGTGATTTGATCAGACTCAGTGAACGAGCTAAGACAAGTAATCAAAAGAGTGCAATCAATCACAACACACATACATCCACATTAGACACAAATAGTGAAGGTGTTGCTTTTATATTACATTGAATGCTTGTCATAAGAGCATTTGCTCAGTATGGAGCAAGAACAACACAAATGGTAATAGCTAAATAGCGGCGTAACTTAGATGTTGAATCTTCCGCTCTGTTGCACACCCAATGAATGTGAGCTGGAGATGTATTTATGCAAAACATCCTTGTCATTACAAGAATTGTTTCACTGATCTTTATTACAAGACTAGTTTAGTTTAACTATGTACTTGGTCATGCATGTACTTTACATATATTTGATGTACAACGACATCTGTACAATGTGTATATTTGTCAGATGACTTGAAGTTGCTGAAGTAGTCGAATTTGTCACATACTTTGTCGTATACTTCGCATATTTCAAAAGTAGTTGGATATGTCGATCGTCGAAGTAATCAAATTTGTCAGACAATGTTGCATACTTCAGATATTTCGGAAGTAGTTGAGTGACTTGATGGTCGAAGTCATTGAAGATGGCCAGGTCTTCGATGTTCTTCAAATATTTTGACATTCAAATGTAGATAAGAACATGAATGTATACCCTTTAGTCCGGAGACGAAGATTAGCGGAAGGTTGATGTAGTCGTCCTTTTTGAATGGTTCGGTTGTTTTCGATTATGTATAGAAAATTGCAGGTGTCAAACTGCTTTGCAGAAAACCGTGTATTTTATCAGGCATTATTCTACACACATAATGAGAGTAGTTTTGCAGGCACTATAGTCTATGTCAAGAAACACAACTAAATATGCAGAATAGCAAAACAGAAAACTATAATTCCTGCAGGTATCAGATGAGCAAACATAAAACCTATTGAGGTTGCATCTGATCCTACATCAATAATTGACTCAAGGATCAAAAAATGTGCATGAAGAATCTTGAATAGATTGTATCACCATGGAGAAAATTGTGAGCCATTAGAGGAGTTTCATACCCCAAAAGGGCTGTCTAAGAAATGCCAAATAAGACAGAGAACATTGTCATATTTTAAAACTCTAGCTGAGTTTTTGGTTGACCCGCACAACTCCGACAACTTGACCTCACTAGTAATGTGTATAGTTAACTGGAAGTTGTCGGGGACTGGGAGACAGGTGGGTCTGAATAGGTCACAACGGAAGAAGGTCGTCGCCCCAACAGAAAAAAAGAAAAAAAATACGGTGGAAAGCTAGCAAGGCTTTGGCAATAGAAACATTTTGTTTCTTCAACAACATTGGCAACACATTTGTTGTTGCCCACAAAAAAGAGGCCACCAAACATATGAATCAAGCGCGTAGCCTTAATTTTAAATTTGATGCATGCCTTGTTACATAGAAACATCATTGTTCTACAACAAAAATGAAGCTCAATTTTGAAAGAAAAAATAAATACTGCCAAAAAAAAAAAAAGATTGCAATCTACTAGGGAAAATAGCAATTGTTTCTACAACGAAAAATGAGTTCACTTTTGTAGGATTAGCTCATTTTCAGAACAACAATAGTGCAAAAGAATGAGAGAATTAGTTTTTGAAAACCGCAATCAGTACACATTTACATTTGAATCTCTGAAAAAGCTTATGCAAGAAAAAACTTGAACACATTTTTAAAACAATCTCTAATGAAGCTCAGGTCAAAAGAAGATTCAGTATGTCTTTCTTTTCTAATCTCAACAACAAAGCTCAAGCCCCAAGAAAACAGATCAAATCGTTCCTGACATGGGTTCATAGTCCAAAACCACAATATGGTTTTGGAACGATGGAGCAAGATTCCAATGCAATGTGTTAGCTAGCTCTCATCGTATACACAGCACCATGGCATTGCATGTTAGGGTTGCATGTCTAAACTAAGACTCCCAACACCATTATGGACTATTTCGTATTTGGCCATGCCCAGTGGCCATATTGTATGTGGACTCCTTTGTCATGATCCTTGCAATAAGTCGTACACTATAGTTCTCGATGTTTTGGAGTTCCGAAACTCATGCAACCTTGATATTATGTAATCCTCAAAGTCTGTTGCCCACTGCCAACAATCCGTCTCTACGATAAATCATCAGCAGAAACATACTTTAGATTTTAGCATTATACGATAAGTAATGAGCACATATAAGAATCTTAAACCTTGATCCATTTGCTCGAGTATCGAGGAAATGTCCCTCGAAATCAGCTAACTGTAAAGATCCGTTATTAAAAACTTCTATGACCTTGTAAGATCTCATCCATCTAGTATGCAATTTCCTTGAAAACAGCATGTGTCTATTATATCATATAGAAGCACATAGTCTCCACATTTATTTTTGATCTTCTGGATGGATTGATCAAAATTCTCCTTTCTTTTATTTTGCACCCTTTCAGTTTTGATCCAAGCTAAGCGACGATCCTCCTCCAACTGTGTTAAAGCGATCATTCGCTCCCGAAGGCTATTGTTCTCATCCATCTGTTCCTCATTAACAATGCAGAATGTTGGAACTTTGAACTCAATGGGTAGTATGGGCTGCATTCCATATACAAATTAATATGGAGTCTGCTTGGTTGTAATCTTTCCGGGAGTACGGTGGTATGCCCATAAGACTGATGGAAGGTTTTGGTCCCAATTGGAAGAATGAGTTTTTGTTATCTTGTTCAAAATCTTACACAAAATGTCGTTGGCTCACTCAGTAAGTCCGTTGGCTTTGGGACTGTATGGTGTAGTTTGCCTGTGGGTGATGAAAAAATATGATAACAATGCTTCGATGGTTTGGTTGAGGAAATGGGTTCCCCTATCCCTAACTAGTTCTAAGGGACAACCATAACGAATGATAATGTTTTGAAATAAAAACTTGCTATTGTTTTAGCATCATTTTTAATGGTAGCTTCGGCTTCTACCATTTTGGTAGCATAGTCCGTTGCAACAAGTATGTAACATCTTCGGGTTTTATGAGTGGTTGGTTTGATAGGTCCTACAAAATCGATTCCCCATTTTTCAAAAGGCGCTAAGGGAATGATGGGTGTGAGTGACCAGTGAGTTGCGAAGCTGGGTTTCCCCATCCTCTGACATGCACACATTTTTGGATAAAAGTTTTAACATCTCTATAAACGGTAGGCCACCAATACCTGGCATTCAAAATTTTCCTAGCGGTAAGAGCATAATGTCCCCCTAAATCTTCTTCATGTAACATGCATCCCGTCGACCTGGGTCATGCATGGGTTGCGTGAGTGAAGAACTATATCTACAGTGTATTCTCATTTTGAGAAATACAGTTGCTACGTGAGCTTGGTGTGGAGAGTATTTTTTGTCTGTGTTACTGTGTTGCATGATCTGTGTTACTGTTCGAAGCAAATTGTAAGTTGGTATCAGAGCCGTACAGGGAGTGTACACAGTACAGTGTCACCATTGAAGAGAGCTTCGGGAGAAAAATAGTCTTCTGAGAGTTCGAGGTCTACGGCGGCCTGGAGATGGAAAGTGAAGCACTGGTGCATGGTTTCTAGCATACAGAGGTTTGCTAGCCATGAAACCGTGTGAGGTCTATCAGTTGGAGAAACGAAATTCTAATAATTCTGTAAAGTAGCTGCTCATTGTTTGCAATCGGTGTGCATTCGAACAAACACCGTTAATCGAACTTAGATTTTCCCTTGTCGGCTGTGGGGAGTACAAATATACTGCTAGAAGACCAAATGAACATGGAATATTGCCATGTATGTTAAAAGTTCTTATAGCTTTCCAGATTTCACAGGTTGAATTCTTTAACGCACATCAATGCAAAAAAATGATTGTTATACTAGAATAGTTATATGTAACTATGCGATGTTTGTGCATGCAAATTATTGAATGTTGGTTGGGAATGATTTATTCATTAGTTATAAGTTTAATCTACTTTTGTCATTTGATATAAAAATTATACCAAGCAAGAGCTTACAATTAACTTATATGTAATGATATATTTTTTAAATTTATTTTGGTCATCTAGGTTTGTGATTAGATTTTGAGTTTTAAATCTAAAGGAGATCGCTAATTGTGTTAATTGTGTTAGTACATGCAATTATCACTTTTTTGAAACCATAATTTTTTGTTACAATCATCTATATGATTAGTTTTGATTGTCTACATATCTCATTTAATTTTTAATGTTTATAGTGTGACAAAGAGCAAAATGATTAAATGGGCTTGCCACATTCTCTAGCTGCCATTGTAGAATAAGCAAAATATTGTGACAAGCATCTAGAAAATATCTTCTTTGAAGAACAACCGCAATGATTGACACTTATAATAAAGCATTTCACAATCTTTGGGAGGACGATAAGAAATATCCATTCTTTTTACCCCCATTACACAACAATGATCAATAGAGTTGATGTGCATTACAATTTCAATGCACGCAAAGATACTAAAGCAACATGACAAAATGAAGACATGAGAAATTTGTCAATGAGTGAATGAACTTGGGAAACACAACTACACCCCTTTATCTAAAGGAACAATGATGTCCCAACTATTAACATGCTTGTTGATTCTCAATCTCGAAGTTGTGTATAAATGGAGTGCTCAAAGTGTGAAATTAGTGAGGTGATAAGTATATTCAACAATGAGTTTGTTTTTGAATTGTTTGTGTACAAGATTGAGATGTTGACATTATTTGATATCATCATTTGTTTTTTTCCTTGAGGCAATGCACTTTTCAAATAATGCAAAGATGCATAAACATTTTTTAAGATGTTTCACATGGACTAAAACTTCATTCATGCACATCCATGTGATTGCATCTTGTACAAAACCATAAATATTCATATGAATGAAAATCTAACCAAAACGAGAGCATCCTTGCTATAGAGATGATGACAATGAATCAAAATCATATCAAAGGTTTTGTGACCTATCCTATTTTACCTTGAATTCAACATATGCATCGTTGCCATTCATTGGCCACGAACCCATGGACTGGCATGCATAAACATAGATCCATTGACCTCGTCATGAAAGTAGCCTGTGAAAGTGCGATGCCAACGTTAATTAAAAGTATTCCCCGTAATTCATGAGATGCCCAAGAATTTCAAATTGGGATTGGCCATGTATGGTGATTGATTGTCATGACCATCAATCACCCACTTGGACAACATGACCAACGGTCCTTGCAAGTCATCATCACATAACCACATGGATGGCAATGAAAAAATATCATCTATTATTTGCACTCATCATTTCAAAGTTGAAAACAAGAATGCATATATAGAGAATTTTGTTGAGGAATTGTAGATTCTTTGGTGAGGGATACATGTTTATGAAGTTTCATGTTCAATCGCTTCTTGTGAACATGAATAAAAAGGAATAATGATAGTGGAGCATATATCGTTATCAACAAGTTGTATGGTTCAATAATCTATGTTTGGAATAAGATGATACAAGTGTTATTTTTTAGAGAAAAATCAACAATAAAACTACTGTATTAATGAATGGAAACGCTTTTGATTAAAATTTGTGTACTTATGTAGCATGTTTTTCCAATGACATCAATAAGATGCCTAGATGAAGAGATACAAAATCCAATTTTGAAATTGTTGACATTCGCAAGGTACTAGCATATGCTGGCATAGTTTGCAAGGTACTAGTATCTAGTGACAAAATTCTCCCATATCAACACAATATTATGATGTATTTCTACAATGATATTGCACACATCAAGTCAATCTACTAGTAATGTTGAATATGCATGTGGCATCAATCACATAGGCCAAACCTTTTTGCAATGAACTTAAGCCTGACCAATTCAAGGTGCATTGGCTATATGAAGCTATGAAATATGCTTGTGTAAACATAAAAGAAACATTGATCGCTAAGTGGGATATTGCATGTGGTTGCAGTTGGCATGTAGGGAAAATAGCAATTGTTTCTACAATGAAAGATGAGTTCATTTTTGTAGGATTAGCTCATTTTTAGAACAACAATAGTGCAAAAGAATGAGAGATTCAGTTTTTTGAAACCACAGTCAATATGCATTTACATTTGAATATCTGAAAAAGCTTAGGCAAGTAAAATCTTGAACACATTTTAAAAAAAAATCTCTAATGAAGCTCAGGTCAAGAGATAATTCAGTATGTCTTTCTTTTCTAATCTCAGCAACAAAGCTCAAGCCCCGAGAAAACAAATCAAATAGTTCCTGACATGGTTTCTTATTCCAGAACGACATGGTTTTGGAACGATGGCACAAGATTCAAATGTGAAATAGCTAGCTCTCATAGTGTACACAGCACCATGGCATTGCATGTTATGGTTGCATGTCTAAACTAATAAGACTCCCAACACCATTCTGGACTATTGCGTACGTGGCCCTGCCCACTGGCCATATTGTATGTGGAGTCCTTTGACACAATCCTTTCAATAAGTCGCACACCATAGTTCTTGATTTTTGAATCTCTGAAAAAGCTTAGGCAAGACAAAACCTGAACACATTTAAAAAAAAAAATCTCTAATGAAGCTCAGGTCAAAAGAAGATTCACACTGTCTTTTTTTTCTAATCTCAGCAACAAAGCTCAAGCCCCAAGAAAAGAAATCAAATCATTCCTGACATGGTTTCATAGTCCAGAACCACAATATGGTTTTGGAACGATGGAGCAAGATTCAAATGTCTTAGCTAGCTCCCATCATGTACACAACACCATGGTATTGCATGTTAGGGTTGCATGTCAAAACTAAGACTCCCAACACCATTATGGACTATTTCGTATTTGGCCATGCCCAGTGGCCATATTGTATGTGACTCCGTTGCCATGATCCATGCAATAATTCGTACACTATATTTCTCGATGTTTTGGAGTTCCTAAATTCATGCAATCTTAATATTATGTAATCCTTAAAGCCTGTTGCCCATCGCCAACAATCCGCCTCTGCGATAAATCATCAGCAGAAACATACTTTATATTTTAGCGTTACTTGAACAAAGCAATCATAAAAGAATAGATCTATAACACCTACCAAGATCAGTTACGTCAAAGTTCATGTCTGAAAAGACATCCACAATAAGTTGGTGAGGAATGCATCTCTAATCTGCACTCTCCACCAGATCAAAATTTCTGCATAGAATGTTAACTATTACCCTGGAGGTTTTGTGGGCGAAAAGTTGATGCACCTCTAATTGAATTCATCCCACGTAGAGAAGTTGTGTTGGACAAGTTCGTTGCAATGCGGCCTCTAGATGATGGTGTGGAGGGTTCCATACCTATTTGGGTGGCAAAAGTTGTCGAATTGAAGAAAAACTCAAAAGGCTTGGCCAAAGAGTTTAAAGCATAATGGCACAAACCAAAATCTAATCAATGGCATAGAAGCCAGAGACAAGTTGCCAACTCAGAGCTGTACAAAAAATTGCTCAGAGAAAGAATGATGGACCATAATATATGAATGTAGATATTGTTGTTCATACATGGAAATCAAAGGTGAAGAAAACAATTAAAGCACATGGCTATACCGAATATCTATTCTGGAAATATCAATGGCACACATCAAAGATTAGAGATTCTAAAGGTTGGAAATAGTTTCTAATTCTCAACCTTTAGAATATTAAAATAGTCTACTAGTCTATAAGGATAAACTTCTACACTGTCTAGAATTGCACCAAAGTTGTGCATCTTTTGTAATAGTCTCTTGACTAATGTAGGGCTTGGCCCAAGACCGATAATTATAAATATGAACCACTTTTAGTGGCAAATGACACATTGTGATTAAATTTTTATGAGAGTTTCTTATAATACAGCTTGAAAGTAGTATAAGATTCAGTAATGTTTATGTTTCTTTTAAATATCAATGTTTAGAATTTTAAACATAGGAAAACTTGTCTATGTTATTCGGAGCGACACTAATTTTAGACATGATTATATCTGATTTTCCGAAAACATCCACCACAACCCCCTTAATCTAACAATTGGAATGCTAACTTCATCTGAATCATAAGTTCAATGTATACGATACTCAAGAACATCCAAATTTATTCTAAATTTTCAATTATATTAGGTGCTCATAGCTATTGGAAAAAATCATCAATAAATTTTAGAAACTAAATTGTGAGTCGTTGATCAAATTTGTCTTGTTTGGCTTATAGTTGTATTGAAATGAGATACGAACTCGAGAAAAACCCACTTCAACAATTAGTAATTTTTTATTGTCTTTCTTATCTAGCTCTTCTGGTACCATATGTAGAAAGTAGTCCAAAATTAATTGAGACAATGTTATGTCTTGATTGCAAAAGGGAAAAGGCAAGGGAAGTTATTCAAACTAGATGCTTGTGTTATTGCTAACCAAGTTGGATTTGTGGAAAGCAAATATCCATGCAAGAGGTTTGGCATAAGAGGATGGGGCATCTCAACTTCAAAGCATTGTAGATAATGGCTAGAAAACAAGTTGTGATTGGTCTTCCAAGATCCTTAACTAGCATCAATCATGTTTGTGAGTCTTGTGCTTTGTCTAAGTCACATAGACTACCTTATGCTAGATCTACATCTAGATCTACAAAGCCTTTTCAAGTTGTACATTCGGATATTCATGGAATTACTACAATTAGCAATAGTGGAGTGATGTATGTAACGTTCATTGATGATTTTAGTAGATATTGTTGGGAATAAAAATTTAAAGAGCAAAGATGAAGTGTATGATGTCTTTGTGAAGTTCAAGAGTGCAAGGGAGAACCAATTTTCCACAAAGATCAAGTGCTTGAGGAGTGAAAATGGTGGTGAGTATATCTCAACCAAGTTCAAGGCCTTTTGTGATGAGCATGGGATCAAGAGGGAGTACACATGTCCAAGGACACCTCAACAAAATGGAGTGGCCGAGAGGAAGAATAGGACCTTTTGTGAAGGTGCCAAAGCTATGAGGCCAAGTGCAAATCTTCTTAAACCATTTTGAGATGTCAATATAACTTTTGATGATAGGACCAAGCGGATCCATCTTCAAGGAAAGGTATATTTGTTGGATATAGTGAGGTGAGTAAATCCTATAAGGTTTACATTCCTACTACGAATAAGGTGATTATTGGTAGAGATGTCATTTTTTATGAGGGAAAAATTCCAAGGGTGTCTTCAAGTATTATAGATGATGACATGGATGGATCTAATACTCTTGATGTTGATGGCAAGGATCCTACTTTAGATGGTGATAATGAAGGACCTTCATTAAGTCAAAAGCCAAGGAGGACATCAAGGCAAAGACAAACACCTTCAAGGCTCACATATGATGAGAAAGGTAAGCAAGTTGTTGGAGGTACAAACTATGCTTTCCTAACCTCTTTTGATGAACTTACATGTGTAGATGAAGCAAGGAACAAAGAGGAGTGGATCCAAGCAATGGATCTTGAGTATCAAGCTCTTATGAAGAACAATACATGGAGATTAGTGGAGTTACCTAATGACAAGAAAGCTATTGGATGCAAGTGGATTTTCAAGATGAAGATTAACCAAGATGGATCTATCAAGAAAAGCAAGGCTGGTGGCCAAGGAATATGCACAAGAATATGGTATTGTTGACTATGGTGAAGCCTTTGCGCCCGTGGCAAAGATGGTAAGCATTAGGGTCATCATCTCTCTTGCTACTCTTTTTGGATGGGATCTATGGCAAATGGGTATTACAAATGCATTCTTGAATGGTGATCTTGAGGAGGAAGTGTACATGAAACAACTCGAGAGCTACATTTCACTACAAAGCCAAATCATGTGTGTCTTCTACAAAAGAGTTTGTATGGTCTTAAGCAAACAACAAGGAGTTGGTATGCTAAGCTTAACACATTTGTACTCTTTCACAATTTTGTGATGAGTGAGTATGATCATTCTCTTTATTATAGGTTTGCTGAAAATGATGTTACCATTTTGGTAATTTATGTGGATGATATCACCTTGAGTGGAGGGAACAATCAAGATGTTGAGATATCAAGAGTGCTCTCAAGGAGTTTGATGTGCATGATCTTGGTCATTTGAATTACAATAGAGATGATGAGGACTTCTCAATCTACTTTCATTTGCCAAGAAAAGCATGTTAATTTTATTCTAAAAAGATTTCATATGGTAGACGCAAAGTCTTCTGATACACATATGGAGTCAAATGTAAAGCTGACTATAAGAGGTAATGAAAGATCCTTCGAGGACATTACACTCTATAGAAAGCTAGTTGGTTCACTTATATATCTAACCATCACAAGACCAGATCTAAGCTATTTTGTTGGTAGATTAAGCCAATTTATGCAAGATTCTAGTGAGGAGCATTGGAAGCTAGGGAAGAGAGTATTGAGATACATCTCGAGAGATATTTTGGCATATTGTATGAGGGATCATCACCTACCCTTTTTGGATTTTCAGATTTAGACTTTTCTAGAGATCAAATGGATAGGAAATCTATAAGCGCACATTGTATTCTCATAGGTGATGGAGCTATATCATGGATGTCAAAGAAAGAAGCCACTATCTAATTGTCATCTAGTGAGGCCGAGTACAAAGCCCTTACTCATTGCACAAAGGAGATGATATGGATCAAGAGGATGCTCAAGGATCTTAAATTGCTGGATTTTTTTAAGAGAGCCCAATCATCTTTTGTGACAACCTATGAGCCCAAAAATTGGCAATTAATCCTATTTTTCATGCTAGGAGCAAGCATATTGAGGTGGCATATCACTTTGTGAGGGAGCAAGTCATGACAAAGGAGGTGGAGCCTCAACATGTTTCATCAAGGGAATGTGTAGCTGATATTCTCACCAAAGCATTGGAAAAAGACTTTTTAAAAAAGCATAAAACTTCACTTGGAGTACTCTCAAAGTGTATGCTAAAACTAGTTGAAGTGGCAGTGTGAGAATTTGTCAACTAGTTTGATATTTTGACAAATACATTTGAGGCCAAATTTCATTTTAGACTTAGAGATAGTTATTTCAAAGTTATCATTAGAGGAGTTCTAAATCCAAAAAAGACCCTTTGTAAAGATTCTTTTTATATTTTTTCTTAAATTTTTCTTACACATGGACCAATCAAAACACTCAAATTTGTAATCTACATAACGTACCTTTTTTAGTCAACATTTTGATTTCACACTAAAAATGGCATAACTTTTTAGTGGTAAGTCCAAATTTAGCAAAGTTTGGTACATTGGAAAGTGCTCAACAAGGGCTTTCCAATAATATGTTATATGACATACTTTTAAGATATGATTAAAAAGTTATGGCAAGTAAAAAATATTAGTGCTATAATATTTCAATAATATAAAAGAAATCTTGCATGAATTCTTAAAGGGTTTTTTGGTGCTCAAAACTCCCCTAATGCTTACTCTAAATGATTTTGATTTACTACTTTTAGAAAGTTGATCTAGAAGTTTCTATGGAGGAAAACTAAGATTCAAATTAAGCATGGACCTATTATAAATGGATGTACACACATAGGAGAGTAGATTCATCTCTCTCTTATCTCATTTCATTCTTATACATGAGTTCTCTTGTGTTCATCTATCCATTGGTGCACTATATTGGTGATATCTTGCAGTCTTGTGTGTAGAATGCTCTTTTTTGTTGATATTCGGATCCACACATGTGAAATACAGTAGCTTACTATTTTTTTATGGACAACAACTTCATTTCGTCATATGGTTGATGTTTGATCAATATCTTATTGAGTTTGCATCTTTTTCATTAAGTGGATGTTGATTTTCTATGTTACAAATGGGGTAGATTGTGTTGTCTTCTTAACCAAAGATCAAGAGATGGTTTTGAATCTTAATGATTGACAAAATCTTCACATGATATTAGAGATTGTATTGCAAGTTATAGAAGGATCAGCCACATCTATCAAAGATTTGGAGGAGTTACCAATTCTAGAGTGTGCTAGATTGATTTCTACTCAAAAATCAAGCATTTTGTATATGTAGAATTGATCAGGTTTATGAATTTGAAGAATTATGATTTCCCATGTGCCTTACTAGATTTGTCTAATTTTAAGTGCATTACGAAAGCTTCATTGGAGGCTACAAGATTCTATATCAAGTTTTTAGCCATTGCACGTGGAATTTGGAAGATTAGTATGTTTCTGCTGATGATTTATCGTAGAGGCGGATTGTTGGCGGTGGGCAACAGGCTTTGAGGATTACATAATATTAAGATTGCATAAATTTAGGAACTCCAAAACATCGAGAACTATAGTGAACGAATTATTGCAAGGATCATGGCAAAGGAGTCCACATACAATATGGCCACTAGGCATGGCCAAATATGAAATAGTCCATAATGGTGTTGGGAGCCTTAGTTTAGACATGCAACTCTAACATGCAGTACCATGGTGTTGTGTACACGATGAGAGCTTCTTGGGGCTTGAGCTTTGTTGCTGAGATCAGAAAAGAAAGACATACTAAATCTTCTTTTGACCTGAGCTTCAATAGAGATTTTTTTTTAAATATGTTCAAGTTTTGTCTTGCCTAAGCTTTTTCAGAGATTCAAATATAAATGTGTATTGACTGTGGTTTTCAAAAAACTGATTTTTTCATTCTTTTGCACTATTGTTGTTCTGAAAATGAGCTAATCCTACAAAAATGAACTCATTTTTTGTTGTAGAAACAATTGTTATTTTCCCTAGTAGATTGCAATCTTTCTTTTTTTGGAGGATTTTTTTTTTTCTTTCCGCCAAATTTCTTTTTTCAAAATTGAGCTTCATTTTTGTTGTAGAACGATGATGTTTCTATGTAACAAGGCATGTATCTAGTTTATAATTAAGGCTACATGCTTGATTTATATGTTTGTGGCCTCTTTTTTGTGGGGCAGCAACAAATATGTTGCCAACGTTGTTAGTATGTATATCCGCAGGCGTTCAATTGACAATCTTAAGCCTACATAATAAAAGCGCTCTCATTCTTTGTACAATAATTCGATCAAAGAGTATCACAATTTGGCTGAATTATAGAAGAATTGTTTGTTGAATAAAATTTATACATCTATCAGGATTTTGTGTTGCATTTTTTAGGACATCAAAAATTCTTTCAAGTTTACAAATTTTGTGAAGAACATTATTGCAATGTAGCTTTTCATCTAGACCCTTCACATTATTAAGAAATAAAAAGTTCTAGGAGGCCCTCTAAGTATTGATAAAGAATGATGATCGCCATTGCGCGCTCATCCTTTCTGATCCATTCAACTCTCCTCGGGTCTCCCTTTGGAGGCTGCACCTCTGAGAGCTCGGTCACCGACCAGATGCTTTCGCCCTTCAGGAGTGTTTTGATTTTGAATTTCCAGATTCTATAATTTGCGCCATTGAGACTGATTGCTACTCTGGTCTGGATTGTCGTAGCCATATTATGTTGTCTGGAAGAATCACTGCTGGGATATCAGTAGTGACAACCTGGTGGCTCTGATACCATGTCGCAGGAGTGCATGTGTGGGACTGATTCGTGTTCGTCCTCACTTCGTCTTCTTTATCGCAAACAATTTTCTGTCTTCTAATTTTCTTTTGTGTGGAAGCCCTTACAGGATCCCAGACACTCAACTACGCATCACAGAACATATTCTATGCTAGCAATCATGATCTACAACACAAGACAAGATGCACAAAAATAGAGTGACTGAAATATCAATTTTAGTTTTAGAATGAATTCCTCAGTGTCACGCTCGTTGGCGGAATGACATTCTACTCTTTTGCTGTGTTCTGCTCGTTGGCAGACTTTCATGCACAGCTATGGTTTCTTTTCTTTCTTACTCTATTCGCTACACACCTCTCTATCTCTTACAAATTTTTGTAATCACTACTTTATTATGATCCAGAGAGGATCATTTATACCTCCACTATGTGGAGTTTACAAGATAGCTAAACATAGAATCACATCACTAGTTAACGCTAATCAAATAGTTAGTTAGTCTATGTCATTGCTACTCGTTTCAGCTGGGCGTGAAGCCCGTTGAGTTGCCAGCTGGAAGCGCGAAAGATTTTTCTTCATCTGTTTCGTAATATCTCGTTTGCTTTTGTTCTTTTCGTAGTTTTCGTTTCGCATCCCTTTTTGGGATTTGCGGTCCTGGAGGTGTGTTTGCGATTCGCGATTGATTCGCGAATCGTTCATGCTTCGAGTCAAAGACACGTTGATTGTCGTGAATTGTTCTCATTCATGCTTTGAGTCAAGGTCATGTTGACTATCGCAAATTGTTCGACCTTCGTGTCTTGTTCGTGCTGCGACAAAGTTGTAGGAGTTCACCATTTCTGACAAATAGAATTGAAGAGGCTATGATTAGGAGTCCAATAGAATGCAAGAAGCTATGTTAGGGGTTCAATAGCATGCAAGGAGGGATCTCCACACACTCTATATGTACTTCATTAATCTAGTTGAGATTTTGAGTCAATCTTGTTGGTGAGATCTACTTGTTTGATTTTCTCTCTCTACACGAGTTTGAATTAGCTAGGAGAGGAGCTTAATTTTCCTTTGTATTTTCAACAAGCTTTTCCTTTCATGTGTATGAGCTTTGGTTATCAATAGTTTCATCCATCTTTGCCTCTATGCCTTGTTTTTTTTTATCTAGATCTTGGAAATCAATCTAAAATCCATTGGCAAGTGCACAAGCTTGCTTAGGAGATTAATCACACACTTTAAAGCATTCTCACATCTGTGAAATTTAACAAAATGTCATATTAGGCATTCTCACACTGTAGTAGGAAGATGGAAGAGTTCTTATTAAATGTAAGAACTAATGCTCTGACAAAATTGTATGATTCTGATTTGCAGCTACCAGTTGATCAAAGATGGCCTTCATCTTCCCAACATGCTTGTCCAGATCATTGCCATCCCACTTTGTGTTCATAAGTTGGTTGTTGAGATGCAAGATCTCTTCACTTGACATTTGCTCATGTTTGGCTTGTAGCCTTTCCCACATTTTGTGGCTGATTTCACAGTCGATTGTAGTCATCATGATGTCTTCTACAAGTGACAGAGTGATGAGACCATTGCTCTATCGTTCTTCTTTCTCCATTCAGCCGGATTTTGCTACGGCCTTCCTTCTATTCCATCTTCTATGATCCATAACCCTTCTCCTATGAGTAGCATCTTCATTTTGCATTTTCAGATAGTGTAATTGCTGCTATCGAACATGCTCACAACCTTCCTAAGTGAGCTTGGGTAAGAACAATCAAAAGATATTGTCATATATATGGATAATACTAATGCAATCTCCATGATTGATGCTCTCATTTTTCATTCAAGGACTAAGCACACATCACTCAAATATCATCACATCAGAGATCTTGTACATAAAGAGAAGATTAAAATTGAATAGGTGAAGACCAAAAAAATGGCAGCTAACCTTATGAGAAAAACCCCTTGCAAAGTAGTTGTTCGAAAAGCATAGGATTATGGGAATTGGCTGAAAGATTCTTTAGTTCAGGTGGAGTGTTGTAAAATTGTTGGAGTGTTTGCGGATCCCAAGGCAACCCTAACCCTAGTTAATAAGTGGGAGGGATTTGGCACCTTGTGTGTGTAAGTCCAACTCGATGATCACATAGACATTTGATTAGTTGAAAGTCAATAAAAGGACTTTAGGCCTTTATGCGGGACTTTTAATGTCCTAGGGCCCAAATATCAAGTTAGTGAATAAAGTTGGGTTTCCCTCCAATTTTGGATGGTTCTCACTCTCTTTTAAATTTGAATAATTAGGGAGGCAGAAATAGACCAATAGGATTCAGAGGCCAAGGTCCTCCTCTCTACTATAAGAAGAGACCAACTCAAGTTTCCTACACATGTACATATCTTCATTTCAATAAAGCAGATTGGTTCTCTTGTGAAATGGATTTATGAATTTCCTTGCTCTCTATCATTTTTCCTCCATCTCTCATGTTTTTATTGTGTTTGCTAATTGTTGGATCTGATTGTTATTGAGATTGCATGTTTTTATACTATTTATGAGAGAGAAAGAGTAAGCTACCTTCATTGTGGATCTTAGTGTTAATGATTGTAGTGTTAATGCTTAGGATTAGTAGATGTTAGAGTTAGATGTGGATCTTCATTTATGCTGAAATCTGAAATATGCTATCGCTCTCATGGGAATGAATCCACGTGTGACAACTAACTTCATCTCCTTGATGCTAGATTGATTAATTCTTGGGTTGAGGATAGGCAAGGAAAGAAACCCACTACAATTTTGGTGTCGCTTTTGGGGAGCTACACCAATTTTTTCAGTTTGTAGCATGTTTGTTGGATGGTTAGCTTGCAGTTAGGGTTAGTTTGGGAGTGATTTCGTCTCATTTGAGTGGATTTGCTTGATTGAAATCTAATCTGATTGTAGAACAGGAAAATCAGAAAAAATAACAAAACTTGGTCAAATCTGTCAAATTTTGATCAAAAGGAGGCAAAAATCGTTATCAAAGCTGATAACTTTTTGAAATCTTTCACGAAATGTTTTGATCACAGATTCTTTAGTTTGAAGGGAGAACAATCCTTCTTAGCAAATTTTCAGAAACATGAAAAATCCACCAAAAAATCATCAAAATCCTAAAAATACAGAAAAAGAACTTTCGTCCAATTCATTGTGCATAGGTGTGATTCAAGTCTATCTACTGTCAGGTCGACGAAGATTAATATCAGAAAGTTTGGATGCACATCTAGATTCATCTTCAAGCTAGAAATCATGCATCTACCATGCTAAAACTTGGAAATAAATGAAAATTTGATCAAAATCACTAAGATTAATACAACAACAACATCCCACCCTACAAGGAATTCCGTGCTTGATTGTTATCAAATTTATAGGAGTTGTAGCCGATGGTGACTTCGGTCTTGCTAGACATTCCTTGTAACAATGCCCATAACCACAGTCATGACAGAATGGCACAAATTTGTCTTTATTTGGACATTCTGCAACTCTGTGATTTTCTCCACATGCAAAGCATCCACGTGGTGCTCTTGTCCAGTTTCTAGATGCTTATTGTTGTGTGGTAGCATAAATAGCATATTGTTCTGAAGATCCACCTTCATGATCATTACTATAATTCCATTGCTCGGCAGTTCTGTAAGATTATGGTTCCATCAAATTGGTAGGAGGAGCGGGGTGCTTTGGTGGTGCGGGTAAGGCTAATCGTTGTGGGTATCCAAGAGCAGATTGACGAGGTCTAGCTATCAAATTTCCTCCATAATGTGGTTCTTGATATCCCATCTGGGCATACCGTTGTTGAATTATCCGAGCATTGAAGTTGCAAAAAGCAGTCTCATGATCAGGCGCATTACACAAATGGCATACAATGATTTCCATTCACTTTTTCAATTGAGGACACTCATTCACTGTGTGATTTTTCATACAAATAGAACACTAGACATTTTCCCTGGTAGGAATACTCTTTGCAAACTTCTCAAATTTCTTATTTGCTTGTCCATGGAAATCTTCCAATGCTTTGATCTTCTCATCAAATTCTGATTACAACTTTTCCATCTGTTTCTGCCGGTTCTTTCCGAGTTTCTTGAACTCATTGAGCATCATTTCTGTAGTAGAGTTGACATTTGTTGATGCAATAGTGGTGGATGTTGTAGTGGTCTGTTCTGTTGTATAAAGCAACATACTGATATTCGGCTCGTCATCTGAATCTTCATCCTCCTCCCAAATTGCGTCATCCATAGTATTTTGCAAAATTGCATATTCATTATGGCGTTTCAGCTCCTTTTAGGTAAACCTGACAAAAACCACATAATCATGGCATTTTCGTTAATCAACTCAGGTTCGCACTTAGATTTGAGGTGTTTTACCTATTCAATGTAATCTCGAACCATTTTTCGCTTTCCCATTTTAATTTTACTTAGAAGTAAAAAAGGGTCTTCCATAAACTTTCGAGGTCTGAACCGTCTAATAAGGGCTCGTTTGACAGTCTCCCAATCTGTACGTTCAGTTTCATCTTGATTATAGTACCAATCTTGTATTGCACCTATTAAGGCCATAGGAAAAAGCTTAAGTTTACCCAAGGAAAAAACTTTGCCATAAACTTCACAAGATTCAGAATAGATATGAAGAAATCTAACTGGATCTGTTAATCCATTGTATTTGTGTAGATCCAAGCAAGGTGCTCTCCTAACAATGATTGGATTGACTTGCTGAGGAGCATCTCTAGGGGCAGCCATCTTTACAGATTAAATCAAGAAGACAATGAGATTGGATCTAGATTTTAACTCAAAACTATCTCAGATCAGATCTGCTAGATCTCTTCTGCTTGACAAGAATTAGATTCCTATACTGTGAAAAAGATTCCTAAGATCAACCGATCGATACTTCTCAAAAATGAAAAATTCTCAGAATCAAAATCAAATTGTATCAGATTTGATCCAAAATTTGACAGAGACTTGATCTAGAAAATCCAAACCTAAAAATAGAACTGGCGAAGGTTCCTTAGACAAAGGTTGACTCGACGAAGGTTCAACAATGCTATTTTTGATAAAAACTCTCTGATCAGATTTTTTTGACAAATTCTATGGAAATAACCTTTGTCAAACTCTCAGACTTAGAATCTAACACAAATAAAACTAGGGTAGAACTAGAGAAGGTTCTTGGCACATAAAAACACAGTTTCTATAGTTTGACGAGGGTAAAAATAGAGATTTCCTATGATCCAGATAGAATAAATGTTCACCGAACTCAAAAATAATAAATTCAAATACGGAGGATATAATGTAGCCTATTTTATGGAGAAACAAATATTCCACTTCTCAATAGCACTATAGACGATTATTATTTTTGACGAGTATGAAGGATATAATATAATCTAAACCATTGATATTCAATAGCAAAGCATTGAGAAATTCAATAGCAAAACATGGATTCTCAGTAAAGATAAAAGAGTCAAATAGTAATGATGAATCTCTCGTTAGATAGCGATGGGGGCTCAATTCACCTCCAAGCTTGCATCTTTAAGCAATAGAAAAAGAAAATAAAGTACAGAAAGAGTACAACAAACTTATGAACTACTCAAGTGCGAAGAGCGCTCACAAAATGGGTGCAACAACAATGTAGTATCGCAATGAAAATTGAAACACATCACAAAACATTCATATCCTCTATGTTTAAGCTTCCTGGAAAGTAATTTTGAATCGAAATTCTATATTCTCCAATAATTTTTTTTGCTAAATTTGTTACCATATCTGTAACAGAGTGATCACTGCCAATACTTTTTGCAAACGGAACACTTCAGATCTGGCAGTTGTAGATAATGCAGAGTAGTATATTCTGAGGTCCTTATATAATTCATCCAAAGTGGGGATGCAAAAGTACTTCATTAAAATCGTTTTCCCATCTTCTTCTATCAATTTTCTAAATCAACCACCTACAATAAACATAAGACAAAATCCAAATTTGAGTATTGTTATTTATGTTGTTTTTAATTTATGAGTTAGAGTAGACAAAGTTCAAACAGATTTCAAAATTCAAATTCAAGCGTACATAAGAAATCAAAAAATTGAAATTGCATAAAGATGTAGCTATCATACCACCATCTTGGGTCTATGCGATCTGGATGGAATATAATCTGCCAAAGAATTAAACAAATTAAGTTAGTCTTATAAGATTGATACATAAATAATTGGATTGCGAATATTAATGACATTGGAATTTTAGAGTCTCACATGTTTGCAATGTTGTGGCAATACTAAAGTGTCATGAGAGTCCATCGATATACATTTTGTTGAGTCGATCTGAAAAAACTTAGAGTTATTATTTTTAATCATGGCATTGCTTTCACGATAGATGACCTTAAACCATTTTATGTCAAAGATAAAGTATTTGTCGTTAGTCTCATAATCGACTTCATAAATACGTTGCAATGTGCCGACATAGTCTTGGTCGTCCGAAATGACATTAATGTCCCTCGCACTAGAACGACTCTCTTGTTGAAAGTTGGCCATTATACCACAATCATATGTACGTCACTTGTTGTCAACTCTCTCAACACGATAATGGTGTCCATATGCCCAGATGGTAGTGTATGATGTATACTAAAACACAAAAAAAAAAAAAACAAATGTGTGTAGTTAAAAATAATATTTATATATTGAGCAGTACAAAAATAAAACTTCACAAGAATAATACTACACTAACCTTCCATCCACATCCACGAAAAAATTCCCATTCTAATTCGGTCACTTTTTTTCTCTGTTTTCGGATGCTTTTAGCATTGTATCAAAAACCCATTCACGAGAGCATTTTGAAGGTAAAGGCTCCAAAGGTTTGTCATTCTCCAACGTTCTCCTTCTTCTTCGATTGATATTTCTTCTTCGCTTCAATGTTATGTTTCTTTCCTTTTTGGCTTCTTCATACCTTGAAATCCACTTTTCCATTTGTCCACAGTTATATAATATGAACATGTCAATTTTCTCTTTTAATTGAGGTGAAAGTCTCTTTTGCACACCATTTCCTTGTGGTACTTCACCCTTAACACGTTCATCTTCTTCTTCACACCACATTTTTGGACTTGCAGGATGCAATTGTGAGATTATTTCGGTGATATAAAACAAAGATTACGGTACAAGCCAACTTTCTACAATGCTACCTTCTAGCCTTGCCTTTTGTCTCACAAGGCCCTTCAAAACTTTCAGAAAGCGCTCAAGGTAGAACATCCATCTCGTGTGTACAGGTCCTGTAATTGATATTTCTTCGACCAAATGCACTAGAAGATGAACTTGTATATCAAAAAAGGAAGTTGGAAAATCTCTTTCCAACAAACATACCATTTCGATCATTTGGATTTTCATGGAATCCAATTCACTATTTTTTATTTCTTTTAAGATTGATAGTACGTTAGGTTGTTTAACAGATAAAAATATTGAAATAACACATATTTATACAAGTTCTTAAAAAAATATACAAACCTAATCATCGATGACAAATTGTAAAGCGTAATTCATACGTCATCGTTGAAGAGACCTCGAATAGAAAGTGGAAGTATAAATTGCAACATCTTATGCCAATCATGCGATTTCAATCCACTTAATTTACCATTTTTGGTAAATGATTTGCATAAAGAATGTCCATAGCCTATTGGAGTTCTCATTTGTTTTATGACATGTTTAATATGAGAGTTGCTCTTTTGTAAGAATCCACGACACGCTAGGTAGAATCTACCTTCGGTGTATTGAATCCAAAAGGTCTTTTCACATCGATCACTTGTAGATCTTTACGAGCTGTGGAGTTGTCTTTTATGCCAATGATGTGGTTCCATAAGGATTCACCGATGTTTTTGAATACGTGCATAGGATCCAATAGATGATTTATCAATAAATTCCTCCAATAGGATAATTTATGAAAAATAGACAACTGTTTCATACCATCAATGAATTCATTTCATGAATTAACGTCATGATGTTTAAGCCATTCACCATGCCATTCCGCTACTCCCATGCGTAGGGGTCGTGTTGTAGTTAGAAGATTATCTCTTTGTCCTCCAAAAAATCGCCTATTCAACCTTCGACAAGGATGATCAAGCGGCAAGTATTTGCGATGATTTTCATACACCACTTTTTTCAACATATTTGTGCTATGTCGACCCTCCAAAAGTGGTCCACAAATATAACATGCATTGTAACCCGATGTGGTTAAACCTGCATAGTTCATAAACCAAATTGAACATAAGCTTATTTAAATATACTCAAACGCTAAACCCTAAAATAGATTAGATTAATTATATAGATACCTGAACATTCGCTTAAATCGGGATAGTCATGCATCGTCCACATTATAATTCTACGAACAGTGAAGCTCCTTTGTTGTAAAGGTCTCGAGATGTCGTAAGCGTGAATGCCATTCCAAAGAATGCACAATTCATCGACCAAAGGTGCAAGATACACATCCATGTTCCTCGAAAAAGCTATGATCAAGATTCGAGAAGAAGTCGAAGTCCGTGAGCACCTTGATCATAAGGACAACTCTGATCAGGCTCTCTACAACAATAAGCAGAAGCCGAAGAAGCAATTAAAACCTAAAAGGGAGTCAGACTGAAGACATGATCGAGACCAACAGATAGAGAGAGCCACCAAAGGCAAATGGAAGAACAAAGAAAAGCCCAGACAGCAAGACGATGAAAAGAAAGTATGCATGAGATGCAAACGAGAAGGACATACAGTCAATTTGTGTTGGCTGAACCCAAAGATAGAATGTATTCATTGCCACAAGAAAGATCATGTAGCCATGAACTACTACCAAAATCTGAGGAATAAACAACTTCAAGGCAAATGGGAGAACAACAACAGTTCATCCTACATCGAAGAGCCAGAAAGCTCAAAGATGGGAGAAGAAAGGTCGAACAATGGTACTTCGACAGTCTATCTATGTATAGATGTGTGTGTAGTCTCAACATCTGATACACACGAGGTGATCCTTAATTCAGAAGCAACCTCTAACTTCATTACATTGAGACGAATAATGTGAAGGATTTTAGATCATTATGATCCAATCCACTTGAAAGATCTTTGTTTAGAAAGAAAAATACACTACCAATTTTCACCAATGTAGAAAAATTAGCATCTACACACAAAATGAGATGCAAACTCTAATAGAACTTCATCAAACTTGAATGATATGATAAAGTACTATTTTTGTCCATACAAAACCAACAAGCTACTATCACTCACATGTGTGAAACTGGAAATAGCAATTATAGATCATTCTACACATAAAATTGCATGCAATCACAAGCATAGTGCACCAATAGATTGTAGAACCCAAGAGAACCATGTATAAGCATAAAATGAGATAGAGAAGAGAGAAGATTATTCTCTCCCATTAGAGGAGTTCCAAGCACCAAAAGGGCTGTTTCAATCATTTTATCATTCTCTCTCTAACATTCTCTTACTAAGGCACGATTTCTTATACGACCCTTTTAGAATCAAAAACTCCTCTAATGATGAGTTACATCCTTTTATAACAGGTCCAAAACCTATTTGTCCACTTGGCTTTTGGGTCCTTGATGTTGTATACTCCCTCTTGATCCCATGCTCATCACAAAAGGCCTTGAACTTGCAATTTTAGTAGATATGTACTCACCACCATTGTCACTCCTTAAGCACTTGATCTTTGTGGAAATTTGGTTCTCCCTTGCATTCTCAAACTTGATAAAGACATCATACAGTTCCCAACAAAATCTACTAAAATCATCAATGAATGTTACATACATCTTAGCTCCACTAGCTAATTGTAGTAGATCCATGAATATCCAAATGTACAAGCTGAAAAGGCTTTGTAGATCTAGATATAGATCTAGTATAAGGTAGTCTATGTGACCTAGACAAAGCACAAGACTCACAAACATGTTTGATGCCACTTAAGGAACTTGGAAGACCTATCATAATCTTCTTCCTAGCCATTACTTCCAATGATTTGAAGTTGAGGTGTCTCATCCTTTTATGTCAAACCTCTTGAATAGGTATTTGCTCACTTGCAACACATCCAACTTGGTTAGCAATAACATAAGCATCTAGTTTGAAGAACTTCCCTTGTCTTTTACCTTTTCCAACTAAGACATCCTTCCTTTTGATCATACAGGCATCTCCATCAAACTCCACCTTGAGGCCTTTACTTAGCATTTGACTCACACTAAGCGAATTCTTGGTATTAGATGGAATAAACAAGACATCCTCCAACTGAACATTCCTATTTATAGAGAGAGAAATAGGAATTGTGCTAATCCATTTGATTTCACACTCACCATCATTGGCCGTGTAGATCACCCTCTTGTCATCTCCATATGCCCAAAAAGAAGTGAAGTACTCTTTGTGAAATGTCATGTGTGAACTTGCTCCATGATCAATCCACCAAGGATCCAGATCTCCATCATTGGCAAGCATACATGAAGACATCACAAAAGCATCATCATTTGCATCTTGAACATCCAAACCATCCCCATCAAGAGTAAGATTATCTTGCTTGTTTCCTTGATCTCTCTTCTTCTTGTAGCATGCACTTGCAAAGTGTCCTTTGATGCCACAATAGAAGCACTTGAGCTTTGATCTATCCTTCGTTTTGCCACTTGAATAAGCATCCACTTGATCTTGCCTTTTCGACCACTTACTTTTGGTTTTAGAACTCGATTTTGGTGAAGAATCCCCTCTAGCATGCTCTAGCCTTGATATTTTCACCAAATCATTTATAGATCTAATTTCCTCCTTCATAACCTGAAACACAAGCTCTGATACCATGTGGAGGATTTTAGATCATTATGATTCAATCCACTTGAAAGATCCTTGGTTAGAAAAAGAAATACACTACCAATCTCACCAATGTAGAAAAATTAGCATTTACACACAAAATGAGATTCAAACTCTAATAGAGCTTGATCAAACATTAATGATATGATAAAGTACTATCTGTCCATACAAAACCAGCAAGCTACTGGAGATGAGACTGCAACTCCTCTATTTTTCATGCACCTAACATGATGCACCAACGAGAGCATCTCGTATTTCTATTCGAGTAACAGAAACACTCTCATTCCAAAGGTTGGACACTACTTGCTTAGCGAGTTTTGAACTAAAATCAAGAGGACTCTCGAGAATGTAATGCATGTACAACATTTTAGCAAAGCCGAGATTGCAATTTTGATGGTGTAAATGTTGTGCCGTGCAGTGCACCAAATATATCTTTTCCACGTTGTTTCTGATATCTTCGTTCTCACAGTTTCCAAGTTTGAAACGTCCTTTTTTTTACTTAAAAATATCACATAATTCCACATCGATTTAATATCACATAATTCCATAACTTCTTTTAAATTTCAAACATATTACAAAATAAGCTTATAAGAAAATAAGTTTCCAAAAATAAGTTTGCAATCACGTTGCTTGAAAATAGTTAAATCTCTTAAGATTATTATCTAAATCTTCTATTTTTTTAATTGCATGCTCATCAGCAATATAATATTCTTTTGCGACAATATATTTGATATGCTCTACATTGGCTCCTGCAAGGCTTTGCTTCCAGCCAGGATGGTGCAATGCACAAAACTCCTCGCAAAATGTGATAAGTTCAATGATCAGCCATGCCACTGTGATGGACCACAATATATGGATGTAGATATTGCCATTCATGCATGGAAATAAAAGGCGAAAAAAACAATTAAAGCACACAACTATATTGTGGAAAAATCAATATTTATTCCAGAAATATCAGTGGCACACATCAGAGAATACTTTTCCAAATTAACCGATGAATGTGCAGTTGATATTGATGAGTAGAGTTCATGATTGTAGTTGTAGAGTCCTGGTTACAATCTTTGTGGCCATAAGTTATAGGACTTGTAATGTATTAGTGAGTGTCGGCAAATTTCGAATCTGCAACAAGTCCAAATTTGGCTTCAAAAGACATGTTAATATAATTCATTTTGTAAATTTAGTTGTAAATCCAACTTGGCAATTTTGTAGAAAGCCGACTTTTTTGTATGCTAGGGTGTGGGCATGTCCCCCTATAAGTAAATTCTATTCCATGGCATGTGTACTGTAAGACCATGAGGAATC
>MU834307.1:0-47996 GCA_029204225.1 Diphasiastrum complanatum | reverse complement strand
CTCTACATCATTAGCATTATAGATTGATCTATTTGCACCTAGATAAGGCATGAGACTAGTGAAAGAGTTCCTAGAACTAGACATATGGGAACTAGCCCCACTATCTATCCACCAGACTTCTTCATTCTTAAAGAAAAAGATGAAAAAGTAGACATCATTAATGAATCCTCTCTTTCACTCTCAACACCCCCTGTTGTGGGTATTTCCTGCATAGTAATAAACAAGTGGGTCCCACCATTTAAAATATTATTGGCCAAGCCTTACCTAGTGGGCCCTGTCACAGTACATTGTAAGTAGGGTAATAAGTGCGAGGGCACTAGCATCCTACGCGTGTAAGCCCAACCCAGCACAAGTAGCAAGTTGTAATTCCTAGGAATAAGAGACTAGGGGCTTAAAACTCTAAAATGACATTAGAGGGCCTAAGTCAAGTTGCAAATAAAAAATCTAAAAGGGTCCAACTTAAAACTCACATGAATCACCAATAGATTTAAGTTGTGTTTATTTTAAAGGCTTGGATTAGAATCCTTGTCCCAATGAAGTGGCCAATGAAAGTGAAGGACAATTGCGGCCTTATCATCTTCTTGGCACCCTTGGTGTCTCATTGGTATCATTCACTTCCTCCCATTCTTGGACATTAATAAGCCTCTAGTCATAGAGATGGATCACCTCAATGTGGCTCGACTTTATTATCGTGCTGCCATGACAAGTGCCCTCCATGTCAATGTGATCGAACTCTAGCAAACACATGGCTTTCTCCTGAACATGATCCATTATTATGGACCACAACCATTCTTGAATAAGCTATGATGGCAGATGTTGGAGCACATTGGCAAAGATCTACATGACATCAGGGTGATACTCAACACAGAGACCTACAACAAAACATCCCGACAACGCGTAGCTACCATTAGCGTGGGACCGCAAATCCAATAAAGAGGGGGATAATGTTAGCCCCAAGGTCCTTCAAGTTTAGGAATTTATTGTGACATGTGTTTTGAAAGTCCACAAGTAAATTCAAATAAAGGCCTAGGAAAACCCTAGATTTAGACCTTTTACTAAATAAGTTTAATTATTACAAACAACCATTTGTAATAGTTCAACTTAGAAAGCCTAAGTTGAAGATTAAATTCCTAAGTTCAAAGTTTAAATCCTTAGTGCACTTCATTTGGTTAAGAGAATGCACTCTACAAGTTGATTAGCATTAGACTTAAGTTTAGTCCCATAAGCATGTTAGAACATAGGCCCACCACTCTTGGCATGTATGGGAGTGGAGTTGGGCCTTCAACATCACTAAGCTATTGTGATAATAGCTTTTCATGCTATCTTGTGTTCTCATTGGTGATTGAATACCTTGTGGTAGGTGCTTGAGCCCCACTGGGCCTTCTCCATTGGATTATTTTGCATTTGATTATGGGATAATTGTTTATCTTCATCTCTAATCCCTTGTGGAGTTAATTAGCAATATTTAGATTGTGAAAAAAGGTACAAAAAGGACCAAGAGTGGATTCTAATATGATCCTCAAGAGGGATTGGTTGTCAGATTACTTGATCTATCAATCTACTTGAATTTAAGATCAATCTAGATCAATTCTAGACACAAAATCCTAACAAGAACAATCATTAATTGAAGGTAAGTGTACTTTATGGGTTTCACACGTGTGAAATACTTTCTGAGTACGGACTCCAACCTGAAAATCAAGTACACATTGATAGAACCTCAAAACAATCAAAACAAATATAGACAAATGGAGAGAATCACTCACAATTGCTTCCAAAACCAAGATTGGTGTCTCACCATGATTATGGCCAAATGTGGGTCTATATATACAATAAGTGGGAGCTCGTGGTACTGATCATCCCTCTGATCCCACATGTGTGACACCTAACCAAAGGATGTGGCTCATGCAATCAATAGATTGATGCCATGTGTCATATGTCTAGAAAACTAGTTTTTGGCTTTTTTAGCCACTAGAACTTGAATTAAATCATATGTACAACCTATATGATTATGGTACATGACAAGTACACTATTTTCACACATGGGAACAGGCTCCACACATGTGTAATCATCCTATATACAAGATTTTTGGCCTCTACCAAGCTTATTTTTGCATTTTTCACACTCCTCAAAAATCTAGCTTGGTAAATCTAGCTTGATGTAAAACATGATGATCTTGAACTTGACTCCATGGGCTGAATTGGTCTTTGCTGGTTCAAAAGGTGTGAAGATCAGCCAATGAGCTTAATGTTGATCTGAAATCACCATATTCATGATAGTGCTTCTTTGATGTTGACATCTTTGATGAGCTTGAGAGCTTTGCACCATCCTAGCACCTCCAAAATTGATTCCTTCCAATTTTCATGTAGATGCTTGACCTTGAGGCTTGCTCCTTCACATGAGATATGCTCCTCTTTCCCTTGAAATGTGAGCCACATGGGTTCAACCATGTTTCTTGAGTTTCTTTTTGGAATCACAACTTGAGAAGGTCTCTCCTCCTCAATCCTTGGCACACTTGAACCTTGAGATGACTCCTTAAGATCCTCTTCATGATGCTCCTTCTTGATGGAAATCCGAGACCTCCATGTCTCATAATGATCACAACAAGAATGACCATTCAATATGCACTTCCTATGATTATCAAGATTACTTATGCTAGAAACATAAGTCCAAAAATCACCACAACTTGGCATGATTTTTTCAATATTGAAATCAAAAGGTATCTCCATCTCAATAAGGCTAACTACTTGCTTATGGATATAAGTGTCCACTTTGGATGCTTCACTTATTCTCATAAGAAGTTTACAACTTGCCTTTAGGATTGAAAACATACAATTTTCATCTTTATGAATGAACACATCATTCATGATCTTATTGAAACCAAAAGATCCTACATTATGAAGATATTTCCATTTCCTTGTCTTCATAACTAATGTAAGCTTACAAGGAAAACATGCTTTGCTCTACTTTAAGGCATCACACTCAACTAGTATGGCCTTAAGCCACCTTTGAGATACAAAAATCCCTTCAAAGCAAAATAGATCTTCATAAGTTGACATGAGATCATAAATGAAACTATTTTCATTTTGTGATTGATGCTCATTCTTGATTGATTTCTCTTGGATCATAACAATAAGTTTGAACTTATCTAAAGTTCTAAGCAAAATACTTTTCAAGGACATAAAATAAATCCAAGTTACTTTCATGAAAGTGACATCTATCTTTGCATCTTGAACCAAACAATGCACTTCCAGATGAAATTTTTTTAAAGATTTGACATGTGTTGTGATGGACTCTTGAAGACAAATCTTGCAAGTCCTTGTGAGACTCCAAGCCTCATTCACTTTTCCACAAAGGAAACACCTTTCCTTGGACTTGTCCTTGTATTTGCATTTTGAACTTGAAGCTCCATCCTTCACCTTGGCCCCCCTTGCTTTGGTTCTCCTTGGATGGAGTGGTCTTCTTTTTGTAGCATCTTGAGAAAAAATATCCTCCCTTGCCACAAAGGTTGCACTCAGGATCCTTTCTTTCCTTCAACAGGATGCCACCTATTGATGCCATGTGAATAAAAACCTGTGATATGATTCTACAAATGTAATTTGTGACTTTCAAGAGACTAGATTTGAACATCTTCAATAATCTAGAATGATCTCACAAACCTAAGAATCAATCTTCACACTAATGACTAGTCACTTGGAAACTTTGCTTTGATCACTAAGACAAAAGCACAAAATTTTTGAATCAAATCACTAAAGAAATCAGATCCAATCTCCTATTGGACTCATCAAATACCAATGACTCTTTCTTTTGAAAGTTGAAATGGATATGAAAAAGATTTGACACCTAGATTTTCCTTTTCACTTGACTAGTTCTCTCAACACTTGAGATTCTTGAACAAAAGATGGGTTTTGTTTCAAAGACATGAAAATCAAACTTAATCACTTATTTTGGACTCACTCTTGACCCAAATAATCTCACACTTGAGATTTAGAATGATTTGATTTAACAACAAACTATACCACCAAATTTTTCACAAAGCTTAAAAAATTAGACAACTAGAGATTCACAAAGATCTCAACCATGCATGAATACTCAAATATAAACTCCTCCTCATTCTAGACATCCAATGGGATCTCAGATTGACCCTCACACTCTCACAACGAAAGTTGAATAGAACTAATTTGAGTTTCATACATACTATGTCAATTTTAAATTGATTCAATCACCCCTATTGGATTCCACCAATTACTCTACCTCTAAAGACTTGGAATGAAATTCAAAATCAAAAGTTGTGATTTTTCTCAATAAGATATTGTGCTTCAAAGAGCTAATGCCACTTAGAAAGATTTGATCACCTAGAAAGAGACAAACTCTCCACCAATAACAACACATAATGAGCTTCTAGATCTTGTCCTCTACAAAGGAAGGAACTCTTAGAAAATTGGATCTCTCTCTACACATTTGTCATAGACACCTTAATGACTCTTTTCAAACCTTACAATCACTCAAACAAATTGATTAGGGTTGAACAATGTGACTTGGATCTCAATCTCTTTTCTAGAACTCTCAATTTAAGCCAATCTATGTCAAATTCTACAAAAGATTTGCATAGATGCTCTATATGCACTGGAAACTCTCAAAGGTTTCACTTGGAGGACAGATCCAAAGATGTTTTCTAGCAAATTGATGCTTCTAAACTTTACCCTATCACTCTTGAACAAATCTAGAGTGATGGTACAATGGATTTCAACCTCTCGCCTTGCATATCACTCCTTAACCTATGATTTTTAGCAAAATCTCTCTCAACTTCAACATGCACTCAAAAAATCAGAGATGATCAATTAATGCACCTATTTCAAGCTTCAAATTTAATTTTTTGGCTGATCTAATCCAAAAACTAATCAAGGGATTAGATTCTATAGAAAATGCTTGATTTTGCACGAAAAATCACTCAAATTGGGTACGTGAGTCAGATTCTACAATTTTTTGAAATTTCTCAGTCAAAATCGGATCTGTATGACCTCACACGTGTGAAAAGAGTTCCGACAGCCCACAACAAGATCTGGACCAAAAATTTTGAGGATAGCTATCAAATCCAGCTCGCTACACAAAATTTGACTAGTTTTCAAAAAAACTGCTAATTTTGGCTTTGATTTGGATTAACCCTATCAATTTCAACAAAAACTCTTGTACTTGGCTCTGATACCATGTGGAAAAAGGTACAAAAAGGACCAAGAGTGGATCCTAATCTGATCCTCAAGAGGGATTGGTTGTCAGATTACTTGATCTGTCAATCTACTTGAGATTAAGATCAATATAGATCAATTCTAGACACAAAATCCTAACAAGAACAATCATTAATTGAAGGTAAGTGTACTTTATGGTTTCACACGTGTGAAACACTGTCTGAGTACGGAATCCAACTTGAAAATCAAGTACACATTGATAGAACCTCAAAACAATCAAAACAAATGTAGACAAATGGAGAGAATCACTCAAAATTGCTTCCAAAACCAAGATTGGTGTCTCACCATGATTATGGCCAAATGTGGGTCTATATATACAATAAGTGGGAGCTCGTGGTACTGATCATCCCTCTGATCCCACATGTGTGAAGGTGCTTTGTCATATGATAATTCATCATGCAAAACTGACACTTGGACAAAACCTTCTATTTTGAGCACTTTTGGTCCATTTTCGTTCTATATGGAGATCTACTTGAAAATCTTCTATAAGTCAAAATTCGTCTACTTCAGCTTATTCCACACATGTGAGCTGTCCTCTACACATGGGATGTGACACCTAACCAAAGGATGTGGCTCATGCAATCAATAGATTGATGCCATGTGTCATATGTCTAGAAAACTAGTTTTTGGCTTTTTTTAGCCACTAGAACTTGAATTAAATCATATGTACAACCTATATGATTATGGTACATGACAAGTACACATCTTAGGTAAGAAATCACTAGTTGGGGGGCGGCCATAGTGACGCTTAAATACTCTCTTTCTAATTAGGATCATCTTATAGTAGGGGGACCGCCTTAGAAGACACTTAGGCAAATAATAGAACCATGATTTGAGTGGATCTTATCCGTACTTACCCTACACAGCGACCTTTAGGATCCTTTCTACTCTATTAGATGGGAGGCCACCATAATAGATATTAGGAAGGAACTAAAAGTACAACAATTTAGATTCATGTGCTACATGACTTTGGGGAGAAAATGAGGAGGTTTATCTTGTCGAATTGTCATAAATAAGAGATGAAACAAGGCTAAATTTCATAAAGGAGGCAACGTGTCACTAAAGAAAAAATGATGCAAGCTTTATCAGGCAACAAATCCTACCAATGGTGATCTTTTCAAGTTGATCATGAAAATCCCTTGGCATAAACCAAAGAGACACGTGGCTTCAGAGGAGAAGTCTGATTACCAATTTCTAGAAAAATTGATTGATATATTGACATATGTTCGTTTTGAAATATATATGTTAAAACACTTGTCACATATACCCTTTGTGGAGTGCAAAATTAGTGTTGCTAATGAGGATGAATGATCAATTCTTCAAAGCATGCACAAAATGTAATTTTGGTGCCTCGGGATGAGAACTAGTTTCATTAATGCATTGACCTTGAGGCATTCTAGATTAGCTAGAATACATCTTTGCCACCTAGCTCTTCATCACGTTTCATAAATTTTCTCCCTTCAATAGTTGAATATGAGATTATAATTTGAGTCCAAGGTTCATACAATTGTTCCTTCATATGTTATTTAGTCATATAATCTATTTCCACCCCAAAGAGATGAATCAATAGCAGGAATCAATAGCAGACCAAACATTACGAATATCATAAAAAAGGGACCTGTCTTTGATGAATCACGACTAACTCGAGCAAATTATAGCGATAGTGTATCACATGTTTGTTCAAAGTGCAAAACTTCAAAAGAAGACGTTTCTCATCTTTTCTTTCATTGTCGTACCCCTCTTTGGAGATCAGTGGCTGACTTGTTTATTGCACGCTTTTATGCCAGATTTAGAAGATTCAGTCACCTTGATCTACTGCTAAATGATATAATTTTGGACGATGAAGTTGCAAACGATTTTTGGCAGTGTATTAGAATTATCCCTATATGGAATATTTGGTTAGATAGAAATAGCATGGAATTCGAAAATGGAGATTTTTTCATTTTCCCCTTGTTTAAGGAAGCTAAGAAACTTTATCACTTGTAGGTTAATGGTGTTTCATTTGTACTTTGTATAAAGTCACTAATCTATGGTTAATTTTCTTGAGAGAAAAAAAAAAACTTCCACTCTAAGTTGATGTTGGACCCAAGTCACATAAATTGTTCCCTTAATCGTCGAATAACATTGCTCTTAGCCTCCATTCAACTCAAGAGAATCACTTTTGAAAAAAAATCAAGATTTTTACCAAGCATCAAAGTCCAAGAAGACAGACATGTGTACACAAATATTGACTGTGAAACATTGCCTACATTGGCAAATCTAGCCATGTAGAATATTGTACATTTTGTCAATATTGTTTGTTGGTTACTTGAATGGCCAAAGTGCCACTTGTACATACACACCTAAAGTAGGTTACCACGAGTCAAGAGGAGTGGTTGTGTCCATTTGGTAGTGATTTCTACTTTGTAGGATCTAGACCATGATTTATGATGAGATTTGTACCTACCATGCACCTACCAAGCATGACTCTTGGATCTAGGCTAGGGTTTTCACATTAGGGCAAGAAAGTGGAGTCTACTTCCTTATTACATGCTGGATTTTCACCTAACTTTGCAAAGGAAGTGTGTTTTACTATGTATTCCCATTCTCCATAGTGAGAAGATAGAAACTTTTTGGAGCCTCAAGGAGAAACTCGAGTTTCCTCTCATTGTATGGTGATTACTCTTGATTTCCAATGCAACCCAGCTTTGGCACTTTGTAAACACTGTCTATAGGCCGTACTACAGCCTTATTTCCACACGTGTGGAGTTGGATTATACTAATTGATCAATGCTTTGATTGTCTCTACTTGTTTCCTATCAAGCTGCTAAACTAGATCTTGTTTTCTGATGACTAGTTTCTGATAGATTGTTTAACAAGCATACAATCACCTTGTGGATCATTCAAAGATCCATTTATGGTCCTTAGTACTATACATTTCACATGGTATCAGAGCCAAGTACAAGGCCATTGATCTGTGTCTGAATCTAATCCAGTTTTAGCAAGTTTTGGTGCAAAAAGCTAGTATTGGAAGGGCGAGCTGGTATCCAGGTTTTGGTGAGGGGATTTAATCCCAAACTTTTTCAGGATCAAAATCCGTATTGTTCACATGTGTGGGCATCTCTTAACTAGAATTTAATAACCCATATTCATTGGATCATAGAAAATTCATCCGGTGTCAGTTTGATGTAATTTTTGATGCAAATCCTAGGATAAGCTACCAAGATCACTTGCCATTGATTAGTTTTGAGTTTATTTCATGAAAACTAATTAATCTAGGCTGATTTCAGACCTTCTTAAAGTGGAAACCAGGTCTTGAAAGTACATCAAAGTGAATGAGAGAGATAGAGTCAGTTTTTGTCCAAGAATAGCCAAGATTGGCAAGATTTGTTTGAGAGTAGTTTTCATCTCATCTTATCTTCATTCCAGCTTTGTGAGGGAGTGATATAACTATGATTACGAATCCATATGTTGGATTAGAAGTCAACATTTGAGTGAAACACTGCAAGTTAGAAACCTTTGTGAGTTTCAGGTCCAAACAAATCTATATCTTGTGTGTAGAATCTTGCTAGTAAGATGAGATTAGTGGGAGCCTACCTTCTAGAAGCTAGTGAGAGGTTAAATTCTACCAATTATGCTATTTGGAAAGTAAGGATGGAGTCACTAATGGTGCTCCAGGATCTTTATGAGTTTCCAATAGATGATGAAGATGAACCTCTAAGTGCACAGGAATTAGTGAGATACAAGAAGAGGTCTAGGCTTGCACTTCACTGTATTAAGATGAATGTAAGCAATGATCTCTTAAGGGAAGTATCATCATGTAAGAGTGCTAAAGAGACTTGGGAATCTTTAAAATCTACCTATGAGTCTAGTAGTATTTCGAGGGTTCTCATGCTTAGGAATCAGATTCTACAAAGCATGAAGAGGAGTGATGAGAGTGCACAAGATTATGTGCTAAGAATCAAGTCTCTCAATAGGGAGTTAGCTTCCATTGGAGAGAAGATTCAAGATAGTGAGCTTGTTCAGATTGTCCTCAATGGTCTAGGGACTGGCTTTACAAATTTGGTCCAAAGCTTTGCAATCCAAGACTCTTTGCCTACTATAGAAAAGCTACACAGTGTATTAGTAGCTAAAGAGTGTAGGATGTTGCATACCAATGCAAGAATGAATGCTATTTCTCTGCAGGATGGTGATGAGAAAGCTAATTTCTCATTCAAAAGCAAGAAGAAGACCAATGGCAAGAAGAAGCACTTCAAGGAGACCAAGGAGGAGGATGAGGCTTCAAGCTCAAAGGGCAAGATCAAAGACAAGTCCAAGTACAAATTTTTTTTCTATGGAAAGAAAGGACATTTTGCATCAGAATATTTCAAGAAGAAGAAGGCACAAGAGAGCAAACAAAGCAACATTGCACATCAGGAGGAGGAGGAGGATGAAGAGTCATCCTTGATGGTTTCCAACAAACCGCCATCATCCAAGAGCAACACCAATGATTCTCGGTGGATTGATAGTGGGGCTAGTTCTCACATGACATATCAAAAGGATATATTCTCCACTTTACTTTCTTACAATGATTTACATAGATCAATCTATACTACAAGTAGTCAAGAATGTAAGATAAGTGGAATAGGAACAATTCCCTTGTATGTGGGGATCATCCAAAAGGATGAATCTTGATAATGCTCTTTATGTTCCTAAGTTAACCAAGAATTTGCTTAGTGTTGGCCAGTTAATGGATAATGGCCTAGATGTACAATTTAAGCATGGAGTTTGTTCCATCCTTAGAAATGATGAATGTATAGTCAAAGGCTTTAAGCAAGGTAGATTGTTTAAGCTTGATGCTAATGTTGCAGTGGAGAGTGTTAACTTGGCAAAGGTGGAGTTATCAAAGGTGGAACTGTGGCACAAAAGGTTGGGCCACCCCAACTACAAAGCCATGGAATCTACGGTTGCAAAGGAGCTTGCAGTTGGACTCCCCAAGCATTTGTCAAAGTGTGGGAAGAGATGTGAAGCATGCAGCCTCTCAAAGGCTCACAAACTACCCTTCTCAAGATCTACATCAAGATCAAACTCTCCTCTTGAACTCATCCATTCGGATGTTCATAGTTTTTCACATGAGTCTAATGGTGGTGCCAAGTACTATGTAATCTTCATTGATGACTATTCTAGATTTTGTTGGATGTACCTCTTGTCTAGCAAATCAATGGTATTTGATTCTTTTGTAAAGTTCAAGACTTTGGTAGAAAATCAACTTAGGACCAAGATTAAGGTATTAAGGAGTGATAATGGAGGTGAATATATCTCCAATAAGTTGATTGAATTTTGTAGTTCTAATGGCATAAAGAAGGAGCTGTAATGTCCATACACCCCTCAACAAAATGGAGTGAGTGAGAGAAGAAATATATCTCTTTGTGAGTGTTCTAAGGCCTTAAGGCTATATGCTTCTCCATCCAAACCATTTTGGGGTGAAGCAATAACTTGTGCTAACTATTTGTGCAATAGATTGCCAAACCAAGCCATTGGAAGAATCACACCATTTGAAGCTCTATTTGGAGAGAAGCCTAATCTCAAGGATCTCAAAGTTTTTGGATACACTTGCTATGTACACCAATCCTTGGATAAGAGAAGGAAGGATGATGCAACATCCATCAAAGGCATCTTTGTGGGATATGGTGAGAATAGCAAAGGTTATAGAGTCTTCAATCCCATCACTAGAAAGGTGATAGTGAGTAGGGATGTTATTTTTGATGAAGGACATGCTTGTGATTTGGATGATAATGCTACTAATCATCTTGATGCCAAGGATCATGCTAGGATGGAGGAGGAGCTTCCAAGTGAAGAAGAACTTGAGGATCCACCTCAAGATGCAAAAACTCCAAGAACTCCAAGAACTCCAAGAAGATCTACAAGGGCAAGATCGGAGCCATTGAGGCTCACCTATGATGGTCAAGGTGATCAAAGGGAAGGCTCATCATCTTTCACATCTTACACCTTTCTTACTTCAATGTTAGATGAGCCAACATGCTATGAAGATGCTTGTAAGTCTAAAATTTGGATGGATGCTATGCAAGTAGAGTATGATGCTCTTATTGAGAATCATACTTGGGATCTTGTGGATCTTCCTCAAGGGAAGAAACCTCTTGATTGCAAGTGGGTATTTAGATTGAAGTATAATCAAGATGGATCAATAAGAAAGCATAAAGCTAGACTTGTTGCCAAAGGTTTTTTACAAACCAAAGGCATTGATTATGAGGAGACTTTTGCTCCTGTGGCTAAGCTTGTTACTATTAGGTTGATCATTAGTCTTGCTCCAACCTTCAATCGGGAGCTATTCCAACTTGACTTCACAAATGCATTCCTCAATGGTTATTTGGAGGAAGAGATCTACATGAGGCAACCTGAGGGCTTCATCAAGGCAAAGCATGAAGGAAAGGTGTGTTTTTTGAAGAAGAGCCTTTATGGGCTCAAGCAAGCACCTAGAGCATGGTACTCTAGGCTAAACTCTTTTCTCATTTCCATCAATTTTGTAATGAGTGCCTATGATCCATCATTGTATATAAGTTCTCATGATGGCATGATCATTATTCTTGTTTTGTATGTAGATGACATTATCTTGAGTGGTAATGATATAGATGGAATTAGAGATGTAAAAATTGCTTCAGCAAAAGAGTTTAAGATGGTAGATCTCGGCCTATTGAGCTTCATTCTTGGAATAGAGGTTATTAGAGGATGTGATTTTAACTTCATTTGTCAATCTAAATATGCTACATCCATCCTAGATAGATTTGGAATGAAGAATTGTAAAGGCATTGAGACACCAATGGAGCAACATGTAAAAGCATCTATTGGTTGTGATGAAGCATTTTTTGAGGACATCATATTATATAGAAGGCTTATTGGCTCCTTGATCTATTTAACTATAACTAGACCTGATCTTAGTTATAGTGTTGGAAAGCTAAGCCAATTCATGCAAAGTCCTCTAGTTTCACATTGGAAGATGGCCAAAAAGAGTTCTTAGATACATTTCATCCACTAAGAATTTTGGCATTTTGTATAGAGGAACTAATCTTGGCTTAAGAGCCTATAGTGACTCGGATTTTGCAGGTGACAAAGTGGATAGAAGATCATCAAGTGCCTTTGCCACCTTTCTATGTGATGGAGTAGTATCATGGCTTTCCAAAAAGCAAGATGCCATCTCCCTATCTTCCACAGAATCCGAATACAAGGCCTTGACATCAACATGCAAGGAGGTCTTGTGGCTCAAAAGGCTATTGGTGGAGCTTCATGTCATGGAGGAGGAGATCCCTATCACTTCTTGGATCTAGGCTAGGGTTTTCACATTAGGGCAAGAAAGTGGAGTCTACTTCCTTATTACATGCTGGATTTTCACCTAACTTTGCAAAGGAAGTGTGTTTTACTATGTATTCCCATTCTCCATAGTGAGAAGATAGAAACTTTTTGGAGCCTCAAGGAGAAACTCGAGTTTCCTCTCATTGTATGGTGATTACTCTTGATTTCCAATGAAACCCAGCTTTGGCACTTTTTAAACATTGTCTACAGCCGTACTACAGCCTTATTTCCACACGTGTGGAGGTGGATTATACTCATTGATCAATGCTTTGATTGTCTCTACTTGTTTCCCATCAAGCTGCTAAACTAGATCTTGTTTTCTGATGACTAGTTTCTGATAGATTGTTTAACAAGCATACAATCACCTTGTGGATCATTCAAAGATCCATTTATGGTCCTTAGTACTATACTTTTCACATTGACTATTTTGTGAGTATTTCCTAGTATATATCTATTGCATAAAGTTTCTTTATTAGCCAATGTAGGAATGATCAAACTAACATGTGTTGTTTGTGTGAATCGTCTCCAAAATAATAAATCCCTCTCTTCTTCTAACTCTCTTCACCCATTGCGTGCAATTATTAAAGTCAGTTTTCCAAACTGTCACATCTAGCTTATCATTATGTGCAATTATTTAAGTAATTTTCCAAACTGTCACATATAGCCAAACATGTACACAAACAAGTAGATACCATTCCAAGATATTAACCACATGCCAAATTTGATCACTAGACTCAATATAAGTTTACAATTTGAAAGAAAAACTTCTAGTTTCATAAAACCCTCTAATTACTTGAATTGAAAAGTAAGCAACATTTAGATGATGGCGATGCTATTTGCAAAAACCAAGTGGCCATTTTATATAACATTTTTAGACCAAACAAAAAATGCATATCCTTGCCATACAAAGCATTGTTTCGCTCTGCAAGGATTGTTTATAGTAGTCATGTACAGAAAGATATTTAAAAAATGTCAATGAACAACAAAGTAGCTTGGTGTGTATACATGGAACAATTAAAATCTAATCCAAAAACATGCATGCCAACAAAATACATCCTCTCATGAACAAAAGAAATGAAATCTAGACAAGGGCACAATGGACACCTACTGAGTGAGGCTCTATACGTTCTTCTTCAAGAATTGTATGTTTCTAAAAGATCTCATGCTTATGCATCTTCACCACTTCCATTGATATGATCCTCACATGCAAATTGGTAGCTATTTTGGCTCTTTTCAATTTCTTCCCAGAAACATGTGACTTATAACGTCCTTGTCAAATATCTCCTTGAAAAGTGGTGGTGTGACTAGAGCATCCCCTTCCATGTACAAGTAAAATCTATGGAGGTTAGATGATCCATTTTCTATTTTGTTAGTTTGCTACTAGTAGCCACAAGCCAAGGTTTTGGCACAATTATAAGAGTAGTCTCAATGCTCCATCAAGGATTCCAAGTCTGTTGTATGCTGTCAGTGCAAAAATACATATATTGTCCTTTTTTCCATGTGTATAACTGTTGGCCCAATGAAACTATGTGCAAGGACCCCTCTCCCCCAACTTGATGATTTTTTCTTTTTCACACTCCTCCCTTTGTCTTCAAGCCCATCGCATTCATCTCATCTTGCTTAAATTCTTTTTATTGCCCATAATGCATTAGTCACCAAGTTGTCCTCCCCAATTCTTCTTTGGTTTTGTGTCACCACCATCTCTTCATGTACAACTTGTAGAGGTTTCATGTCATCCTCCATCACCCTTCAGTGAGGGGCCAAAGCAAGAGCAGCCGACATAACGCACAGGCCACCTAGGACATAACCACCCAAGTCAAAAAGTAGAAAGGAAAAAAATTCCTTTTGACAGACCGACCAAATATCCACCTGACCCAAGGCACTCGAGACAAACGTAGGATGTCCAACCAATAACCTAACAAACTAGCAAGAAGAACTGAAAGGAGAAAACATTAGTAGGAACAAAATCGATAGAGTTGAAACAACCAACTATCAAGGAAAAGACACATGAGAACTAAAAAAGAAAACAAACATGTAGAAGAGAGAATCATCCAACCCAAAATAGAGATGTGAAATAACATACGGGTCAATTTTTCAATCAATGCCAAAAGCATGTCTTAGAGTAGGTAGCAACATATAGAAGTTTTTTTGAAGTCTCAAAACATCAGTCCAAAGGAGGAGTTATTTATGCAAAATAAATAGACGTATTTAAAAGAAAAACTCCCAACGAAGCATCAAATTCCAATGAGGAGTTACAACAAATAAAGGTGTAAAGTTTGAATTTAAACTATCCCTGGACATGACTACGTCAAGGTTGTTAAGAAGCTACTAAATTGCAAGATCGAATCAAACTATTTGACCATTGCATTTAGCATTTTTTTCTTCCATAGTCACAAGTAATATATGGGTGAAGAAAATTTAATGCCTCGTCAAGGTAAATATTTCTTAGTGTCTTTTTTTTTTTTTTTTTTTTTTTTTCTGTTCTCTCCTTGACACATTTTTACTCTAGAAAAAATCCGATAGGGGGAAGGACATCTAGAAGGGTCCAAATTGGTCCATCCCAAACATGATGTCTCACCAATTGATCATATAATGTTCATTCATTGCCATGTTCTTGTATATTTCTTCAATTTTTTTAGGGTTCACCCTCTAGGTGTCTTAAGATAATCCATATGTCCGTAGAAATTGGAGCCATCATGGCATAGTTCTGAAAAAGCCATGCTTTAAAAGTTCTTTCAAGGAAATGAAACTACTATCTTAGAAGTACTAAATGGCGAATAACCGTCAAACTTGGTTTCCTAGAGGAAGTTTTTAGACTAGAAGAATACTCTAATCCATGTACTTCAAAAAATCTCTTTTCATAATTCCAGGGGATTCCTCTTGGGATTTAGCATCGACCTCTTCAAGCATACCTAACGAATCATGAATTGAAGTAATTAGAGATTGAGATATGAAATGAAGCCTTGTTGACACCTGCGAAGCTCTTTGTGTGAAAGGCACTTGATACTAATATTGACTTCCACATAAACTTTGTTGACCAACACGAAGACATAGTATTGGCTGCCAAAAAAAGCACAATTTTTCTTTACATTTTTCGGAAGGCTTATATAGGCAGTTGTTATTACATGCTTGCACCTATATATGATGATACTCAGACATATGGTATATGGTTGGGTTTATGAGGTAACACGTGTCTTAAAGTGAGAACGATTTTAACATAGTTTTTCACGACTGTTGGTCTGCATAAAATCCTCCACATTTCCATGTTGTGTCTTTGAGCAACTTGGGGTGCCTAACATTTTAATGTATAAGGTATCCACCATCCATAGGCGAGCTACCTACTATAGCATGTTGAGTCGTGGGAGCGACGAGGTTGGCTACATGTTGCATCTTACAGGTGGATGGCGTATACCATATGTAAAGGGTAGTTGCTGCATTTTTTGCCCATATTTCAAACTGCTTAGTGCTTAAAAAGCAGAATGGGCGACCCACCGTTTTCAAGGGTGATTATGTTTTGCAGATGCAAATTCTGCTTCATAATGGTCCTGCCTAGTTTTGAAAAACGTTGATTATGATTTTCAAATGCATATTCTACTACATAATGGTCATGTGAAAAAAAGTAGCCACTACCCTTTACGCAATGGAATAAGTCTGTCATACGCAATGGAATGAGTCGGGCAAATGACATTTTGCATGGTAAAGAGTCAAGTCTCTAGGCCTCTCACCAAGCAAATGGGTCTTTGGGCCTCTCGCATATGATCCTTTACCAAGCAAATGGGTCTTTGGGCCTAGCCTGACTCATTTCCATAATAAGCAACCGTTGGAAGATCTAGGATGAAGTTGAAACTCTTTGCAAGCCCTTGATATGGCTCAAAACTAGGTCCATAGCGAAGCCAACTTGACTTGGCCAATCATGTTATGCCACATCCACGTTTTCTCTCTTCCCAAATACCATGGTCACACAAGTAAGTACATACGAGCTTCAAGGGTATTAGTGGCTTTTAGGGTTAGGGTTGGTAGGTCGAGCTTAGTGGAAGAAAAGTATGAGAGAGAGCGAGCGAGCGAGAGAGAGAGAGAGAGAGAGAGAGAGAGAGAGAGATATGGCGATGGCGACGAGGAGAGCATTGAAACGGGCTCAAGCGTCCATCCTCATTGGACGCTCTCTGAGCCAGCAAACTGCCTCCTCTTCCTCTGGGACACATGCTCTGTCTGTATCATGGATTCACACTCTCCTTGGGAAGCGAGATATGAGCACTCTCTCATTTGAGGAGTTTGAGATGCCAGCAAATGGAGCAAAGAAACACAGCTTCCATACCGCCATGGTAGTTCATGGCCTAATGGGTTCTCGTAGAAATTGGAGATCTTTTGCTAAGCACCTGTCATCTACTCTGATAGATCGCAGTCCCAACGATGCTCCAGGTTCTTTATTCTTCTTCTTCTTCAGTATTTGTTTTTAATGTTTATGACATTAATATCTATAAAACCCTGGTGCATTTATTCATTGAAAAAACTAGGAGCAAAGCTTAATGTTTATGACATTAAGCTTTGCTCCTATGTAGTTGTACACAAAGGCATAGCTCACCTAGTGTTTCAGTGGCTATATTCAAGGAATTTCTCCATCCAGCACAAAGGTTATTTACAACCCGGCAATGAAATTCCTCTTAGCTCCAACGTTTGCCTCCCTGGTTCTATATCTTGGAGTTCAAAGAAGCAGCATACTATTGCATTATCATCTATATAGGCAGAGTACTGAGCTACTACGAGTGCAGCAAGTCAAGCAATATGGTTACGAAGGATTCTAGAGGATCTTCATATGGTACATGATACATCTATAGTACTTAAGTGTGATTATCAGAGTTGTATTAAATTGGCGAAGAATCCAGTTTTTCACAGTAGGACAAACTGAATCAGAGAGAAGATTCAAAGTGGTGAAGTGGAGGTTATCTATTGCCCTATAGAGGAGCAAGTCGCAAACATCTTCACCAAAGGACTTGGCAAAGAAAAGTTTCAAAAGTCTAGAGGAGTTCTAGGATTAAATGCCTGTGAGCTATTATAGGGCCATTTCTATTTCTAGTCTCTTATGTTGATCTTGATTTGTGAGTGAGTGCTAATATGATTAGTTAGTTCCTATCTAAAATTTGAGCATCAAATTCTGACACCAGTACAGTCCACAACAAGAGTTTTTTTGAATCATGGATTGAAAAGAAGCCATTGATTCGTCTTTTTCAAGTTTTTTGGAGTGATGCATATATACATAGAGCTTCGAAAGAAGTTGGATCCAACAAGTAGCAAGCTCATTTTTGTAGGCTATTAAGACAACATCAAAGCCTATTGATTGCTGGATCCACAAACCAATAGAATCAAAACAAGTCAAGATATACTATTCAAGTAGAAAGCATCACCCACGGCTGACAAAGCCACTTTGCGTGACACTACAATTGATAATCCCTTGACTCAAGAGGCAGGTAACGTTGTCACAAGCATTGAAGGGGATGAAAGTACTCTCCTAAACCAGTAGAGATCAAAGAAGGGCAAACTTTGACTCAATAGGCAGAATTGATGCACAGGCGAGATGGTCTGAACTTATGCAAGAATTTCAGATGGAAATTCAGTATAAGAAAGGGGCATAAAATAGAGTGGCTGATGCATTGTCTCAGATAGTGTATCAAATGTCATTTGTGGTCATTGAAAATGACCTATTGGTTGAGATAAGAAAGGCTCAACTAGAGGATCCTCAGTGTAAGAAAGTGGAGCTTGAGGTGAGTTATGGCCATGCAGAGTCTCAAGAGGAGAGCTCATTCCCTTTGCTCGCACTTAATTATACCATAGAAGATGGTTTTGTTAAGAGGAATGGCAAATTTCTCATTCCAGTTTGTGAGGAGCTATGTAGGAAAATCTTGCATTCCTGTCATGATAGCCCTAGTGCAGGTCATCCGGATGGACTTTATTACACACTTGCCTCGTACGCAGCTTCAACATGATACCATAATGGTTGTGGTTGACAGAGTCACAAAAATGGCTCATTTCATTCCAACCCATATTAAGATTGATGCACCTGGAGTAGCTGACCTATTTATACAGCATGTGTTCAGACTTCATGGGTTACCATGTCTGATAGAGATCCACGCTTTACGGGTCATTTTTGGACTGCCGTAATGGATAAGCTTGAGATGCAGTTGAGAATGAGTAGTACTGATCACCCTGAAACGGATGGTTAAACAGAGAGAGTTAACCAAACCATGGAGGACATGCTTAGGGCGTATGTAAGTGTTAAGCAAACGCAATGGGAGAGATATTTGCCATTGTTGGAGTTTGCTTATAATGATAAAAATAATGCTTCAACTAAGATGAGTCCTTTTGAATTGAATTATGGTTTTAGGCCAGCCAGTCCAATTACGGTAGGGATACCTCATAGAGTGCCTAGTGCTGTTGACTTTCTAACTCACATGGTACAGATGCTTGAGTTAGCCAAGAAAAATGTGAAACAGGTGATGGATCGCGCAAAGACATTTGCTGATCGGGACCACACACCAAGAGAGTTCGAGGAAGGAGACATGGTGTTTATCCTGATTCCAAAGGACTCAACTTCTCTTAAGACAGGAAGTGTTACAAGTTATCTTCGCGTTATTGTGGACCCTGGAAAATAATAAAAAAGCTTAATGATGTTGCTTATAAACTAGCGTTGCCTCAGGATTGTAAAGTTCATCCTGTTTTTCATGTTTCACGCTTAAAGAGGGTTTTAAATGAGGGTGATAACTTGCTAACAGATGGACTTGTATTGTTTCAGGAGCATGGAGAGGTGATGCACGGACCTGACAGAGTATTGGACTGGAGAGAGAGACGGCTTAGAAGCCGTCTCATCCGTGAGTACTTGGTTGCGTGGCACGGTAGACCTCTCACTGATGCTACCTGGGAGACCTCGCACGCTTTGCGTGCATAGTACCCTTCTTTAACCATCGCGGACGATGTTCCTTGAGGAGGGAAGGAATGTTATGTACTTATATTCCTGCCTCAGTGTGAACACGTCAGACTTGTAAATTTGTAAATATTAGTGGCTCACACCGGCCTGTGGTGTTTTGTAGGAATGAAAATAGTTCCCTTGGGTCCCAAACCCAAACTTGAGACTGGATGATGACTAGGCTTGTTGACTTGACCGGTGACTCGTGAACCTACATGGTTGCCAGGTGTCATGATCTAGGACATGCGCATGGCTTGGAGTCTCTCACCTTGGAGGTATACAAGAGGAGGAGGACTCATTTGCCATCCATTCTATCTACCTAGGAGGAGGTGGATGGAGAGCGTGTGCACGGCCAGGATGAGTGCTAGCTTGAGGCGAGAGATGGCTGAGAGCCTAGGCAGTGGTATGGGACACTGTCTAGGATGGAGGTCATAGCTAGGATGGTGCTAGCTAGGGGCAAATGAAGGACGAAGGCACTAGCAGCAGTATGGGACATTGTTAGGGTTGGAAGGTGGATCCCGCTTCTTGTATAGTCATTGGGCTCAGGGCACGAAGGGTGGATCTGGATTAGATCCTATGGCAGGGTGGATAGTGAGCGTTTGGTCTTTTGTGTTGATTGGCACCTGGCGGTTTCCGGTTAGTGTTGTTGTAACAGTGGTAGCTTCATATTGTTCAAATCCATTTCCCTACAAGAGTCTGCTCAACCAAATTGCTTCCTTTCAAGCTGCACATGCTGCCACATACTTGTACTTTATGGCCAATACTGCAATGCATTATTATAGCTTGTTGTACCAAGCTATCGCTCCATCATTTAGCTAGAAGACATAACATAACCACTTCTCGATTTTTTTCTGTCGGGATCACATGCATGGCCTGCATCACAAGTTTCCATGAAGTTTGTTTGATCTATCACTCCTAGTGATATAGTGCATACGCAGCTTTCCTTTCAAGTATGTGAAAGTTCTTTCAGTGAGTTCGTTGAATTGTTGCAAAACTTCGCAGCATTGCTTATTGCAAATGCACTATTAGGTCAAATTGCAATCATTGCAAACATTAAACATCCAACTGCTCCTTGGTACATGATTCTTGTCATATCTTCCTTTTCCTCGATGTCGATCTTTTCACCAAATTTGCTCTTTGAATATGTTTGTGTCGACAAAGGGTGGTGATCCGCCAAACCAAAAGCTTTTGACAATCTTTTGATGTACTTGGTTTCATTGATGTAAATAGTGCTTGTAGGTCTACCCCGATTAATTAAAAGATACAACAATCGAAAATCTATTGTGTTTACTTCAAATTCTCCTCTAAGATGAATGATCATTTCATTCAAAGTTTGTTAGTTGATGTTGCAAGCTATGCAATCATCTACATAAATTGCAGCAATTGTTTGAAAGCCCTTGTTAGACTCTTACTTACTACAAACCTCCAGGTGCCGGTTAACCACAAGAGACCGAACGAATCACGTCCACCCCGCCATAGGACCTAATCCAGGTCCACCCTCCGTGCCCTGGCCTGTGACCGTATCAAGCAGAACTAATGTTCACATTGTTACCCCTAATAATGTCATCTCGGTTAATTAGGATTATTAGGCCATGGCTTCATGCTAATTCTAGGGGCCTTTACCTACATTTAGAAAATTCAAGTTAGAATTTAGTTAGACTCAAGTTCGAGATTCTAGTGCTTGATTCGGAGCACAAGTTTAGCTATAGATAGGTGTTGGGTGCTTTTATCTTATATAGAGACATCAATCATGCAATTGCTTTAAGGTTGCTTTTAGATAGCTTTTGCTTTTGCTTCTTGGCATAGACTATTGTCTATAAGTATGTAGTGCGCCCTAGTCCATTTGCAATGGGAGATAGTTGGAGTACATCTCATGATCGTGCTTCATCATTGCTATTGGTGTTCTCTCTCATGTGTATGGCTATTGAAATCTTGTCTTGGATAACTTTTATGAGCAAGTCGGTTTTCTAACACATGCTCACCACCATCTACCAACTCCTAGGTAGATAGAATGAATGGTAACTGAGATCTCCTCCCCTTGTTATAACTCCAAAGTGGAGCCTCTATGTAAGCACGTATCCCTGATTACGCATGCATGCGGTCCACGAGTTAACTGGTCAAGTCAACGTCCAGTATAAAGTTAGGTCTGGGCCCCAAGGGGCTTTTTCCTCAACATTCCATCCCCCTTAAAGAGACTTTTCTTCTAAGGAAGGAAATATGGGAATCTCTGTCTAAGGTCATATTCCTTTTCCCGAGTGTCCTCGTCGTCAGCTGCCAGTGAGGGCATCCAGGTGGCAGCTGCCGCCTGCTGCCTGCAAATTTTTTTGATTTGTTTATTTATTTTTAAGTTCCTCAACGAAAAGTTGAAAATTTTTCCATAACCCTAGTTTAGGGTTCCAATGATTTGTTTGCCTAATTTTTTTTTGAACTCATCGAAAATTAACGTACAGTTCGCCAGGACAGATTGATTCTTGTTACGGTTTTTGGTGGCTCTAATACCAACTATTACAACCACACTAACCGGAGACGGTGCCGGTCAACACAAGAAACCGGACGCTCACGATCCACCCCGTCGTAGGATCCAATTCAGGATTCCAGGTTTACCCTCCGTGCCCTGAGCTTAATAATAGATAGCAAGTGGGTCCAGCTTCTAGCCCTAACACCGTCCCATACTGCTGCCAGCACCTTCGCCTTCTCCTGCCCCTAGCTAGCACCATCCTGGCTATGCGCATGCTCACTACCATCCACCAACTCCTAGATAGATAAAAGAAATGGTAACTTAGATCTCCTCCCCTTGTCCATGAGTCAGCTGATCAACTCAATAGGCCCAGTCCAACATCCGCTTTAAAGTTAGGTGTGGGACCCAATGGGTTGGGTCCCTAAAAAGCACCCTGTTTTGCGACAATCAAGAATGCATTCGTCTAGTTCACAATCCAGAATTTCACAAAGAACCAAGCACATTGATGTGCAATACTACTATATCAAAGTGAAGCAAGAGGAAGGTGAAATTGATATTCAGTTCACTAGCAGCAGCAACCAAGTAGCTGATGTATTCACAAGTGGGCTGAGTCGAGAGAAGCTTGAATACTGTCGAGCTTGGTTTGGAATTGTAAAATTCAGAGATCCGTGATACATTAGAATGCTTCTTGAGTGGGAATGTTGGAAATACAAGAAACACTGTTAGTATGAAGCATGATGTCAAAGTCCAGCATTCAGACACTCGACTCGACATCGACATCAACATCACACTGATACACTATTGGAAAGTACCCAGATCGTAATCTAAGTTGAAGGAAATTCGACAGTTCGTGGTATCAGGAAATTAATTAGCAGAATTAGAAGAAAATTAGCAGTTAATTTGGACTTTGGAGTTATCCCACTACCTGTGATTTTAGGAATTATTTGGGATACTGATAGCGACAGCGAATGCCCTGAGATCAAGCAGAAACATGACGGAAAAAATCAAATAGATAGATCAGTACATCATTGAAATAGGGGATTTTTGAGAGAGAATGAGCAAGGAAAAAACAAGCGATTTTAACACAAAGGATCAATGCAGCTAGAGCAACATTTCTATGCCATCAAGAGGATTCATGATCTTCTTGTGTACTCTCTTTAGCTACAACCTTGGATTTGCATGAGTTTTCTATACTCTCAACAATGTTTCAAATTCCCATGACAGTTATCGGTTTTGTATCAGAGAGCATCAACTTATGCAGTTTTGATGTAATAGCAATCCCTCAATTACTTGTGTCTGCGTATTGTCACGTCCGCAGCTCTGATATATAGTCACAATAAATTCGATTTGTTAGAACGGGTAGGATTTGACACTTGCAAGAGGAACTGCCATTTCTTTCCACAAAACTCCCAAAAGGGTTATCATTCTCTCTAATATCATCATCCACTTCAAGTCCAGATTCTCAGAATATCCCAAGTTGCATGTGCCTAGTGTGATAACTTAATCATGGTCATGCTCATGGGCATACATGATGAGAATGGTACAACAAATAACTAGATGACTGGGTCACATGAATTTGAGCCATGGGGCATACAGTATAAGGTATCAAATGGCATTGAGCAGACATTAGTTTTCTACTAAGGAGTAGGTCTCCTTCGAGTTTGGATATCCAGCCTTCTCCCAGTTTGTTGTCTTGTATAGACATACATAATGCAAGTTATTTCCTGCTTCCAATTCTTATGTGTCCACTCTACCATTGTCTCCTTTCCTTGCATGAGCTTTTGGCATGAGAAAGCAAATTTTTATCAGTAATTAGCAACTATCAACAGGGGAGATTGCAATAGGATTTTCTTCAAAGAATCGATTCTCGTCTGAAGATTAATTTTCTCTCATTACTGACATTCTATCCAAGGCTTTCTGATTTCATTGGAGAAAACTTTCACTCTGTTTACCTGGAGAGAATAGTGACGGTAGCTAATGGCTGTTATGATGTGCCGCAGATGCTTTCCTTGATGACATTGATGCAGTAAAGGAAACGTAGGGTGAAAGAGAAATAAACTCATTATCTTTCTCCAGTTCTGCTGAGCAGAGGTGAAGACTTGGCTGTTTACGACAAGCACTTTCTGCTGTTGATAGTTAAAAAGTGAATCAAAATTCAAGAGCAATGCTACAGCATAGTTTCAGTTGTCAGCAGCTGAAACCTGTTTGAATGCCTTCTTAAATTCTTGATACCTATGAGCCAAGACATTTCACTTATAATATAAATGCATACTGCGGATGAATTGAGCTGCAACAAATGCTTGCTTTTGTTTTTTATTCTGCATGTACAATTCTTGAACTCATCCATGTTCCTGCACTTATCTTTGAACATAATGCACAGTGTCTACAGATCCCATGGGCATTTTCCTGAAGTATGATGAGATTGAGAGAGGGTAGCAGGTGGCCTTTGTGTTTTTAAAGTGTTGGTGCATAAACATTAGCTAATATAGAATGCGTAGTCGATAGAACTAGCTTGCCCTAGTAGACAGCATGCTGAACAAAACATACACGACTGCAAAACAACTGAAATTTCTTGGTGGCTCGAGCATGATTGGATGATTCATACTGCTTTAGCTGCTACATCCATCAAGCACCTCATAGCTAATAGGCTGTGTTATGGCAGGCTGGAGAATGGTCCTGGTGGATTTAAGGAACCATGGGCTATCTGCAGCATTAGAAGGATTTGAACCTCCGCATGACATTCCTGCTGCTGCTAGAGACCTTGCAGATCTTATTAAAGTTCATCCCCATGTGCAACCTGATGTCATTATTGGTCATTCTCTGGGTGGGAAGGTTGCTCTGGATTATGTTCTAAATTCTGCTGAAAACTCTTACGGAGATCGAGTTTCTCTTCCAAAGCAGGTATAATGGAGATTTGGATTTATCAAATTGCAATTTTATCCTATAGAAGGTCAACAGAAGAATTCAAACTTTTCTGGTGAATACGCTGTAGAGTGCTACTTTTCATTGAAAAGGATAAAAAAGGTTTTGATCAGAGCTTGTACATAGGCTCCACCTGTCTTCCTTCAGAATAACGTGTGTGCCAGGACTACGTAGTCGTATCGAAACTTAATAACTGATGGTTGTGGTGATACCATTTACTTATGAACAGGCTTGGATCCTAGATTCTGTACCTGGAGATGTGCATGAAGATGAAGCAGATGGCGAAGTTGAACGTGTTTTGGGAACCATCCGAACATTACCCCTGCCGATTCCATCTCGCAGGTCATTTCTCAACTCACTTGGCAAAGATCAGCATAGTTTTTATCTATGATGGCATATACTTCACATTATTCAGCCAAATTCTTTCCTTGAGAGCGTGGTCTATTTGTTTATAGAACACAAGATTGGAACCAGTTACAAGCTCTTTTTAATCACTAGCTTGATGAGCAAATGAGAGCTATGCTAATCTCTAGCAGTTCCATCAACTGCCTCCAATTATTTTTTGAGAGTTTTTTCTGGTAAAGGAAAGTTGCTATCTGGGTACCTGTGTTGCAGCGGATCGCGATCCGCTGCAAAAATGTTCCAGATCGTGCGATCCGGAACGTCAGCGATCCGCGACCCGGATCGCAAATTTTTTTTTTTTTTTTGAGTTTAATACTAACTAAATCAGTTTTGAATGGTGTTCTGATGCCAATGGTTTGCAGATCTACTGATTCCGTTTTCTGTTAGAAAATGATAGAAAGAGTTAGAAGGAGCCTTCCTTAGATTGGCAGGAATTGTATACTTCTTTTGGAATAGCTGAAACGGGGGGTTTGGGGGGCGGTAGCCCCCCGAGAAACAGGGGGTCCGGGGGGCAGTAGCCCCCCGGTGGGGGGTTTGGGGGGCAACGCCCCCCAACCCCGGCCCTGGCGATAAGGCCTCTTCATGATTTGGCCTTCCAACTCCCTGAGTGAAAACACACTTTTTGGTGTTTCGCACCCGAAACAGTCGGCAAACTACACAGTCCAAATTTCTGAAACCATATGAAAATGCAGCCAGTTTTCTTAAACCATCTACTGATGTCCAGATTTCTAATCAATGTAGCCCGCAGCCATTTGAAACCAAGCAACAGATCTGCATAACAATTGCTTTTTTGATATCCTTTCACATGATACCCATATTGGCAACTATAAAAAAAAAAAAACAAAAGATTTGCGTTCTGGGAAACCCTATTGGGAAATCCCAGATCGCGTTCCGGAACGCGGACTGCAACCTTGCTGGGTACATCCAATTTTTTTTATTGATATCATTTTAACATCGTTGAGTTTGCATCAAAAGGTTCTATAAATCACGTATATTCATTTGATATGTTTTCCAACTTGAGATAGTTGTGCGCATGCATATACATGAACTCGTTTCGTGTGTTTCAAATGTAGTGTTCTCACATCACATTTTCATCGATTTGTCAGGTGGCTTGTAGAGCATATGACGAGTCTTGGATTTTCGAAGAGCCTCTCTGATTGGCTGGGCACTAATCTGAAGAGGATCAATCCATCAAGTGAGAAGTCCATTTGGCTTTTCAACGTGAACGGAATTTATGACATGTTTATGTCTTACAGGTGCTAGGTCCCTCTTATTCTTTTTCCCTGATTCTCATTTGCACAGAAAGCTGAATTAGTCTGATTGGGATAATGGAAAATATTTCTCTTTCGATGATAGTAGAGTTCTTTGAATTTCTTGTTATGATCACTTACGATCTGTGTACTTCGAACAGTAGGGCTCCTGCTGCTTTTTGGTGAACAATCCAGGCTCACTTGTGTCCAGTTGAAAGTCTTTCTCAGATACTCCCCCTCCCCCTTTGTATGTCCTGGTATCGCATGTTTATACTTGTGTATCCTAAACGATGTCTAGGCCTTCTCAATCAGTGGTATAGAGGCTAATCAAATGTTCTAGCGTCAGTCCTCTTATACATGTCAAGATACGTTCTTAAGCTTGGAGTAAAAACTGTCCAACTTATTTTCTTCAGAGGATCCATCATGACTAGCAAGACAAACTGTGTCTGGGAATTCCTAAGAGGTGTCAATGTAGGCTCTGTATACATGGTTACAGAGATTACTGAAGCAGAGCTTTAGAGTTTTGGATGCGCTGTGGACCAAAAGGATGCAATTTTTGCACAAAGCACAGAACAATTGCACAATACCTTGCTGTTGCTCCCGTTGACTAAACCTGTCTTGCAATGGAGCCATTCGCTGTAGGATTCACCTTGGTCTTTGTCTCTGGCCTTGATGTGCACTGTTTTGGACCCTAAATTCAGCTAGCATAGGGAAAGGAGTACAAAAATCGTTTTATTCTAGCAACAAGGATATGAAGGCCAAATTTTTGGTGGATGTCCAAAAACTATCCATTATAGTTCCTTCCATGAAAGGCTCTCCCATGTAGGAAGGTGATTTAATACCAAGTTGCGAACATATTCACAACACAACACCAATAAGACATAAAAGTAGAATCGTGCCAATGAAATGATGGTTATTGAAAAGTCTGTCATAAGCGTGAATCAGTAGCTCAGATTCAAGATCTTCAATGTCTCTAGTTCGATGGGTTTTTGGTCTTTTGATTGCCGCAAGGACCAAATCCGCAGTAGGAACATCTCCCGTATCATAACTGCAACGCATCGGGAGTCCTCATATGCTATGAGTGACCGTAGTGCGATGGGCATGTCGCGAAACAGACAATGGTATCTCCCTCTAATCTCATAGTATGCAAGGCACCTAAAGAGAAAGTGCTCCTCAGACTCTACAAAGTCGGTTTTAACACCCAACTGTCCCTGCCAGGTGTGTCTAAGATAAGCCCAATAAATGTATCGCCTAATATATCATGGGTACCTGCTGGAAGGTCGGAGGTGGTGATACCAAGTGGACTCAAGAGACGAGTAGTCTGTGAATACCAAGACGACTGGAAACCCAGACTATGAAGTTGCATCAAAGAGGTAACTGCCATAACTGCAAACTCTGTGGTGATGATATGATGTGGTACTGATGGCTTAGTTCGAATTATCCGAGAAAGCATAGTGATCTGTAGTCGTGATATACTAGCCCAATCAGAGGAGGTAAGGCTTGTACACCAAGTCTCAGCTGAGTAGAGTACTGTAGGAGTGACCATAATGTCAAAAAGGCGACACTTAAGGAGCATCATGAATATATCTCCTAAAGCAAAATCTCTCTAGCTGGACCAAGGACGCATGGTGCTTCCCCAGGCGGCGGGCCAAGGTTGCATGTCTCATACTGAAATAGGACCACTGAAAAGCACCCCCAGGTAGATATAAGATGAAACCACCTCTAGAGGCAGATCCAATGATAGTGTCCTCGGATCTCATAATAGATATGACACCTGAAAAGAAAGTGTTCCTCTGACTCCACCTCTCCTAAAGTGCACAACTGACAAAGTCTGCTCATATGAGAGATGCCTTGGAAATGCCCCGTCTCCACATACAATTGATGTGAGGAAACTCATAACTGTCCCAATGTAAATCGAAGGCAATGTGAAAGTCCACTATCCAGGTAGCGAGGCAAAACTGGAACCCCAACATTGTCCAACTCTAGGAAACTGATGCGGTAGAAGTTCGGTTTGACCCCCAAGGGCCCCTGCCATGTCACTCGAGAATATGCATGACAAATAAACCCCCTGATATACTGATGAGATCCCTCTGGTAGATCAGAGATATCAATGCCATATATGCGTAAGAGACGAGAAGCCTGGAAGTACCATGAAAGCTGATGTCCCTGATGATGAAGCTGCTGAGAAGAGAGTAAAGCTTTTCTCCTAGTATCTAGATCTTGCCTTACACTAGGATAAGGAACACCAAGATAATTTGGGCCAACCTCTTCCACGAGTTTCAAAACACTTTGGAGACATGCAAAGGATCCAAAAAACACATCAAACACATTGCAATTTCATGAAACTATAAAGTGGGGGTATCCCACACGTGCTCTGAGCACAGTAGTCCGTAATGTACTTTTCAGATCCAAATCAATATGATTTTGGCCCCTCTTGATGCCAAAATCCCTTGGAAGCTAGTCGAGATCATCTACCACCCTCTTAGCCTTGACTTTTACTCTCAAATCTTGATCATAGATGCATTTCATCACACCTTAAGTGGCTTGATAGCATGTGTACTTTTTCACACGTGTGAGGACACAAATCAATGTGATTGATCTTCTAAGGTGGGTGTGATTGCACATGAAACTATCACTTGATTAGATCTTCATTCAAAACACTCAAAAAATTCACATGTACAATAAGAGAGCACTTCCATATAGGAGTAGCTCAAGATCTATCATGAGAAATGCTTGAGATTGATTGGACCTCATGGATTCCACCTCTCATAATGATTGAACCTCTAAGTTCTCACCTCTCCATGATTGGACCAACTAGCTAAAACCTCACAATATGATTGGCCAAGTGATTTGCACCTCCAAACATGATTGGGCTAACCATTTTGCACCGCTTAATGTGATTGGCTTTAGGATTTACACCTCTTAATTTGATTGGGCCATATTTGACATTGAGATGTGGATTTAGTTGCATACTAGCAAAAAACCAATCCTTACATTTTGTGACACATGCCACCATCTCACTAGACTCGAGTTGGAGGCCTCTTGACTTTTCAAACTCTACTTGAAAATATGTACAAGGCACTAATGGACATTTGCACATGAGATTGACAAATCAATCAAGCTAAATTTTGCCGAGTGTTCACAACAAGTATATCAAGTTTTGACCTTCTAGAGCCTATATAGACCCTGATGGGTCCTTCATGGAAAGCTATCCTGAAGTTTCAGATTTGTCATTGCTGCATTCTTGCTGTTATTCTGGGCACCTTACAGTTTATGATCAGGATGAATTTCATAATTCTCTTATTGTGTGTATTTCCATTATCTATCAAGAGCTTTCCTAGTCCCTTACAATGCCAACCATGGAACTGTAAAACAAGTGATGCTTGATGACCAAGGTTTGTTTTTCCAGACTTCAATTTATGTATTTGTGCTCCTTGTGCCTACTGCCATGAAGTTGCCTTTTTCATTGCTGTGCAAGCAGATAATACCATCAGCTTTTGCAGTTTTTTTTGTGAAATAGGACGATTTTGTCTTCTCATGTCGTGCAGTTATTTTTGTGGCAGGAAGCAATCTTATTGGCCATTGTTAGAGGATCCACCTACAGGAATCAAGATTGAAAACGTCCGTGCAGCTAAAAGTGACCGTTGGACACCTGATGTCATTTCTCGTTTGGAGCAAATTGTGTCAAAAAATAAGAAAGAAAGCTCTAACTTGGGACTTGTTTCTTATCATATTTTGCCAGATTCCGGACATTGGGTGCATGTGGATAATCCTGGTGGTTTAATTGAAATCGTTGCCCCAAGTTTACTGCAGTTACCGTCCTAGAGTTCTCATGTAAAAAGCACAATATCTGTTTCTGCAATAATGATTAAATAATAATCTATTCTGAAATAATGGGAACTAAGAGTGCAGATAGTTGTGGCTAAACCATTTGTTGATGCTGATACAACTCATGTTTGGAGTGCCTGCTGCAAAACACAAGAAATGCAGATCAGTTTCGGTAGCTCGTTTGGTGAAAGTTTGCAAAAGTGCTGAAATAAGTGCCTATTTTACCCCTTCAGGTTTTGTATACATATGATTTGTGAGTTGTGCATAAGCCATGGGATACTAATTAAATACATTGTGAACCCCTCTTATGCATATGCAGCAATGACACGTGGCCCACAAAGGGCCTAGAGTTGAATTTAGTACGAGACACCGCATGCCTACTCAAAGCATGTATGACATGTGGCACCCAAGATCTAGTGGATCTTGAGGGATTTCCGTGCCCTCCTACTAATTAATCATTCACTTGTTGGAATCCATCTCTCTTAGTCATCAATGAGCTTGAGCTTTGTTGTTAGCTAACTTTCTTGATTCTCCATGTATCTGAATGATTTCTGTTATGCAATTGATGTGTTTATTGTCATCTATGATAGATATGATGATCTACAGGTTTCAACAACTGGGTGCATGCAATCATCTTGATGGATTTGTTGTTGTCTTGTCTTATTACAAGGCAGCTCCGACTCTAGAGTACCTCAGTGACCAGAATTTGCATCTCCCACGTTAATAGTGACAAGATTATGGTCTCAAATGATTGAAAATCCAGAACAATGATTGGATATGCAGTTCGAAGTGGGTTCAGACTGTCATTTGGGGATAATTGGGCAGAGAGCAGAAATAACTGTTCTCATTACGTTCTGCAAAAGTGCATCCAGAAACATCTATGCAAGACATGACACTTTTCTGGTCAAATTCTGGGTCCAATTTTATTAGCTATCTTAAGTCCTTTTCTGCTCTTAGCTGCATCCTGCAAAGCAGCTATAAAAGTGCAAGTTGTGTCTTGAGGACAGAGCAGATAGCCAGCTGGATTGAAGCCTATGCTATTGAAGCCACATGATTCCTGGAACTTTTTTCTACGGGGGCTCGTGCATTTCAGGATCGTGTAGACATGTGGTAGACATGTGCATCTCAAGATCTACCCTATTTGTTGTTGAGTGTAAAAGAGCATCTGTACAATATAGGATATGTGTGCAATTGAGACTATACCAAGGCTAAAATTGTCTCTTTCCACACATCTTATATTACGGACAGATGTCATATCAAACTTGAGTGCATTAGCCCCCTTTTTGAATCATAGTAGCTGGTCTTGCACTATTTTGCAACCGCAAGAAATTTATGGTATGGATCAATGTTGTACCATATTGAAGGATGCCTGTAAAATGCCAATGTATTGAAATGACAATGCAGAAAAAAGATTATTTGCTATTCATGAGTTTCCTATAAATTTGAGAGTATCTCTCTGTGAGAAGCCGTTTCTTTGTTGCATTTGTTCCACTAGCATCATAGCATCCAACACTATTTTTTGGTAATGCAACTGAGAGCTCTAAATAAGTACTTGGTATATCAGTTTCTCCAGCACCAATTTTAATAAAATTTCTGAACTTGAAATATTTTGTTCAGAGTTTGTATGTATCCTTCATTGAACGTCTAGAGGAACATTGTGTAAATAATAATGCTGATGCTGGTCGTCTTATTGAGTTACTATTAGAAGTTTGTAGGCATTTTGTAACTTCTCTAAGGTAATAATGTGTAACCATAAGATCTATTGATGTGACTAATCTACCTATTTCTGAAAGGATTATTGGACTCTTCTTGACAGCCATGAGTTTCTCCAACTCCAACAATGAGGAGTTTCATCTACATTGAATATCAGTGCTGTGACATTTTGTTGTTGTTGCATACATGTTAATACATGTTAAGCAACTAGTGGTTGTTTGTTACATACAACATATATACAACCTGGCAATGCCATTTACGGAGCTAAACTACTCAATAGTTGGGGTTTGACCTTGTTGTTATAGAGCTTTTACTAAAACATGAATTGTTTGTGAAAATTTATAATTTTGCTTGTGACATAGCCTTGTTTCCAATGCCAAGTTCAAGGTGGCTCCCTAGAAAATAAATTTTGAATTTTTTTTTTCTTTCTCATTAGAGATGTTGGCATGCTTGAATTGGTTTTTCTTCTTGAAACAATTAGTGGCATAATGGCCTTTCTTGCCACAAAATAAACACTTCATCTTCTTTTTCTTCAAGTTTGAAGTAGAACCTTGAGATGAATCATCCTCTTGTCCATATTTGTCCTTACCATTAGTTGTCTTTAGAGAAATGTTGGTGTTGATTTTTGCTCTTCCCTTTGTGCTTGTCTTTGACAAATGAGCTTTGACTTCTCCATTATGATTGAGTAATAACTTGTCCATCCTCATAAGCTTGTTCTCTTGTCTTGACTCTTCAGCAATAAGAACACCTTGCAAGGTCTCCAAACATGGTAGCTCTTATTTGATAGCATAGGATTGGACAAGATTGTCATGTTCATCTCTCAAGCCATTGAGGATCACTTGAACTAGCTCACTTTGTTTGATGGTGTCTCCAATACAAGCAAGCTCTCTATGGATGTCTTTGACTCTCAATACATAATTGGTTGCACTCTCATCACTCCTTTGGAAAATTTAAAAAATTTGGTTCCTTAGAGTGAGGAGCCTAGAGGTATTCTTGGCCTCATAGATAGCTTTGAGTGAATCCCAAGCCTCCTTGGCCGAGTTGCAAGCACCTATCTCTCTCAATACCTCATTAGAGACATTCATTTTGATATAGTGTATAGCCATCCTAGCTCTTTTCTTGTACCTTTGGACTTTTTGAAGCACTTGAGGCTCCTCCTCAACTCCAAGGACTATGTCCATCACATCTAATAGAATAATTTGATGTAGTTAATCTCTCACTTGATTCCAATAAGAAAGAACCCATGGAAACCATGAAAATTAGTGGAAATACCTTGTAATGAACAACAAAGTTTGCTTCTCTCTCACTATAGGATCCAATAAAGGTGTACTACCAACTCCTATGTAAGATCTTGGAACAAAATGTGAGATCAATCTCATTAGCTTTTCCAATCTCTCTCAAACTAGATTAACCTCTCACTCAAAGGTGGAGTATAGGCAAAGTTTGGGTCAAACTCTCTTTAGCACATGTAAAGCACTCAAAGAATCCACAAATCACTCAAATACAATTGGATTGCATAAAACAATGTGGCTATGACCTCAAAAAGTTGTCTAGATCTCAAATAGACTAGATTGGCAAGCTTTTTCTTGAATTTTTGGATGAAACAAGCAAGATAGTGATCAAACAAAATGTGTCCAACCAGGTTGGGTGCCCTTCCCACCTTGATTCAATTGGCTATAACTTGTGATTGGAAGATCCAATTGATATGGAACTAATTGCTATACAATCTTGACTCTACTAGCTTTCTAGGAAACTGTCTAGCAATGATTTTGGATCCACCCTGGAAGAGAGCCACTTAGAAAAATTAGGTTGTTTTTCACACGTGTCTGAGCACTAATTTCCGTACATTACCAGATAAGATCCAATCACTTTGATAATGAACTCTCTTGATCCAAAAGACTCAAAGATAGTATGGGAGATGCAATCTTCACTCCCTAGATCTTGATTTCTAGGAAAATTTTCATAATAAGATGATAGATGCATGGATAACATAGGTAGGCTCTGATACCATGTTGAATTTCACACGTGTGGGAGTGTCCTAGTGTGTGATAATGATCTCCTAAGCTTTGTGTTTGCATATATTGATAATCAAGATCAAGCATAGATTGATAATCAAGATCTATCTCAAAAAACTAAGGCAAAAACACATTACTACATGCATACAATCATCAAGCAAGTACATACACACGTGAGGGAAGTGTAGTTGAAAGCGTAAGCTATCTCTAAACAAATTTTCTAGCCTTACTATAATTAAGTTCGGCTTTGTTCAGTTTTCTTCCTATAAAAATAATAGGGTGATATTTTTTGTGCCAAATTTGGGCTAGGCAACAGTTTATGCACGTGTCCGTGGTGCTTGTGAAAACGAAGAACTCCCAGTCGTACATAGGTGGTTTCAATATTGGAGCATTAGCCAAAGCTACTTTTCCTAAAAAGTCTTTTCACATGCCTCGTCCCAGGTCCACTCCACATTGGTTTTCAATAAGCCAGTCATCTGGTAAGTATGTGATACATAGGTCATGACATATCTTTTGTAATAACCACTCGAGCGTAAGAAGGTCTGAAGTTGGGACACTGTAGTTGGTGTCATCATGGCTAGGAGCATAGCTATTTTTTCTGGGTCAGTGAGTACATTCTTAAGCTCGCCCTCTGGTTTGATCACAGAGTTGTTGGCTAGCTTTAGGGCTGTCAAGGTAGCAGGTTCTAAAGTAAAACCAAGGCGATCTAAAAGTTCTAGACTTATGATGTTAACTGTTGACCTTGCATCAATTATGGCCCCTGAAATGACTAGGCCATCTATGAGTACGTCTACCTTAGGGCAGTAGCAATCTAACAAATCTGCATCTACTTTTCCTATTGTAGGTGGCTCCAGTGTTCTGGTCGCGGGTGGTCTCATTAGTCGTTTGACCATGCGTTTAATAGTACTAGTTGCCAGAGCCCTATTTCCAATTTTAGATTCTCTAGGGCTTGACCTAGGTCAATATTCCCTCTCTTCAAGGTTTAGGTCTATATCCTTCCTATACCTGCGCCTTCTCTTAGTTTCTAGGCCGATTTTCTCTTTTCTCAGTCCTAGAAATCTAGGATGTCTACGCCCTTCCAAGACGCTAATATCACCTTGCTCTTTGGGTAGTGGATCCTCGTAGATGGGTGTAGGTTCGAATAATGGCTTTTTAATGACCACTGGGTTATCTACCTCCGGTGGTGGTTTTGGTGTAGGCTTGGGTTTCCTGGGAGAGGTAGCTCTGTCTAGAGGTTACTTCGGGTCACTACTAAAACCTCTTTTCTACTTGTGGGTTCCTCTAGTGTCTCCATGGTGATGAAATTCACGGGTGGCCGACCATCTTCTACGCGTGCCTTCCCTTTATCCTCCTGGCTAATCTTGGATCCACGTTATATGTGTTGAGGTGGCCTTGATGGCCCCGCTGTTCTGTCCTCCTGGGGTCTATGGTTCACTGGCCCAGGCATCCTATTCCCCGTGTTTAGTGCGTCTCTACGTATCCAAGATCTATCCTCCAAGTGTCCAGCCTCTTGCAGTACACACACACTTGGTTGGGACAGTTTCAATTCAAATGATTCCCTCTACAGTGTCTACACACTAAGGGGTTCGGTCCTTCTATGGGGTGTCTCTGACCCAACAAATTTTGGTGTCGTTTGAAAAAGTTTACATCTGCTGCTAAGGTCTGCATATTCTCACTCTTCACATCCATGTATCCCTTTAGCATGGCTCACATGTCCCTATGCTCTCATGGCCTCTCTCGGGCATCTGTGCTTGGAGCCTTCGTGCATCTTGTGTTTTCGCATTTTTGCCTTGTCAAGGTTCAATAGCTTGTATGGGACGGGGTTCCACTATGGGGTGTACTCCTATAGCTGCGATTGGGCCTCCTCTCCACGTTTCTGGCCTTAGATTCAAGCTGTTCACTGCTTGAGATAGGTGGGATGTGTGAGCAACCGCAATCTGTGCATCTTCTACCGTGATTGCCTTCTCTATTGCCTCAGCCAACGTCTGGGGGTTACTCTGACATACAATCATTTGTATGTCATTCTTGAGCCCTCGTAGAAAGAAGGTCAGTAGTAATAGGGGTGGTAGTAACACAGTGGGTTCCACTTGGCATGACAACTCTTTCAAACGACGCCAATATTGTCGGATGGTTTCGTTACTTCCTTGCTTTAGGGAAGTTAGTTTGAACAGTAGGCCATCAGCCGTTCGGTGGGGGGCATACTCATTAAAAAACAGTCTCTGGAACTCCTCAATGGTGTGAATTGAGCCTCTTTGCACAATATGATACCAATGCCTAGCCGTTCCAGATAAAGTGGTGGCGAAAAACATCATTTCATGATGTGGGTTTGTGACACTGGTAAAGCAGGTGGTCCAAAAAGCATCAATATGCTCTTCGGCACTTTCATACGGTGCTCCATGAAACTCAGGAGTGGATCTATTAATTCTGGGTACTCCTTCTATCTCCGGGGGTACTACGATTGGTTCAGTCAATCGTCTTGCCATTATGTTGGCAACAGGTTTTGTGGCAGCAAGTGTTACATTCACTAACGGTGGTTCTGTAGCATCGGTTGGCTCAAGTTTCGGTAGTTCTTCTATGACTTCTAACGTATCACCCATTACAGGTTGGTGAGACTCATCATTGGCTGGTGGGGTAAGAGACCCACAACTGCTTCTCCTAAGCCCTAAACGCTCTCTCTGGGGATTTGAAGTCTCTCCGTGCGGTGTTCCCTGAGACCTAGATTTTTTGGGTATACCTATGATGTCTTGTCTGTTGAGTTTCACACGTGTGGATTGTCCACAACATGTACTTGTGACCTCCTAAGGTGTGTAGATGCACCAAGATCAAGACTAGATTGAGATTCAAGATCAATCTTAGATCCTATGGCAAAAACACACTACTACATGCATTCAATCACTTCCAACTCTCACTCACACGTGTGGGAAGTATTCAAAAAATAATCTAAGTAAAAACAAGCTGCTCTCCTCGGGTAGAGAGAGAAAAAGCATCATGAGCTCTCGGGTAGAGAGAGAAATCTAGAAATCCAATAACACTCATAATCCATATGATCACCAAATCAATTAGCTTCAAAATGAGGAGTACAATGATACTAGTAGATCCACGAGCTACCACTATGCGTAACTATGATTGGACCATTGATCCATGCACCTCTTAATTCTATTGGACCATATTCAAGCACACCTCAAATTCCTATTGGACCTCACATGGTTCCACCTCTAGATCCTATTGGACCTCTTAGAATTCATCAAACAAAGGCATTACACTTGTCTACACTCTAATTGGCACGAGTTTAGCCTCTTACTCTATTTTGGCTCAATAGTGGCATTACAAGTGGACTTTGCCATCTATGCCAAATTTGTTCCTATCAACATCCTACACCTAGATGCTTGATGTAAAAAACATAAGACCCCTATATCTAACATAGATAATCTTTTTCAATTCTTCACATTGTCTAGGGTTACACTAGTGACTTCTGTGTAATGTTCTTCTCACTTTTGGATAGCAATAAATTGTCATTGCACATGCGTTTGGTGATTTTCCCAAGTTACCCCATAGGTCATCCACCCTTCGTCCACTAATACTACATATGACCTAACTAACTCTACGTGGTCATTTTTCTGCTCAATCCTAATCTAACCTTACCCATGCACAGTTTTCCTTGGTTCTTTGTACCATGTGCTGTCTCTACGGGATGCTAGGGTTGGTGGGTCATAAGGTACTGATTTTCGACTCAGGGCTCTGGTTCTTACCTTTATCCTAGGTTTCACGAGAAACTCCAATGTCTAATACGTTCCGTCACTCTATGAACAATCTCTTGTTTTTTCAATTGGCTATCTAGAAGAAGAGATCTATATGGATCAACCTATAAAAAGTTTGCTTGCTCTTCAAAAGTTTATATGGATTAAAGCAAGCTCCAAGGTCATGGTATTCTCGACTTAACACCTTTCTTGAGTCACTAGGATTTAATCTTAGTAACTATGATCCTTCCTTATATGCCAAGTTTTTTTGATAAAGATATTGTCATCCTTCTTATTTATGTTGATGATATCATTCTGACAGGAAGTTGTATCAAGTTAGTTGAGGAAACCAAAATTGCACTTGGAAAAGAGTTCAAGATGCAAGATCTTGGAAAAATTCACTATATTCTAGGATTAGAGATTGACTTTCTTAAAGATAAAGCTTTTGTATGTCAATCTAAGTATGCTCTTTCAATGTTAAAAAAGTTCAATATGTTGAATTGTAAGAGTATAGAAACACCTATGGAGCAAAATGTGAAGGACTCTAACAAAGGTGATGAAAGATCCTTCGAGGACATCACACTTTTTAAAAGTCTTATAGGCTCCTTAATTTGGCTCAAATAACTAGACCTGACATAAGCTTTAGTGTTCATAAGTTGAGCCAGACTATGCAAAATCCTTCAGTTCATCATTGGCAAAAGGCCAAGAGAGTGCTTAGATATATATCTTCAACTTTTGATTTTGGTTTATTGTATAAAAGTGAAGATCTTTCTATTATTGGTTATTCTGACTCGGATTTTGTTTGTTATCTCTCTAGCTCTCTCTCTCTCTAACTCGTGTTGAGGCTAATGCTCATACATTGAAATCTTGTAGTTTTATTCATTCTGTGATTCATTACTATTATATTCTGTTGATTAGCATGCTAGATTGTGGATTAGCCATTTTTTCTGAACTAAATTTTGTTGATCAATCTAGAATCAGGTTATAGTGCCAATCACAAAGCTTAATTAAGATCAGTCACTCTTGTGGACATTCCCCACACGTGTGAATTCTGAAAATTTTGTCAATTAACCCCTCTCTGATCCTAGTACTTAAACTAAGATTAGGTTGATCCAATATAGAAGTCTCAGACTTAACTTCTGATCAAACTAACTTCTATTCCACCCAAAATAGAATTAGTAACTTTTGACCTTTTACTGTACTACTTATAGATAATAATTCAAATTCCAAACATGTTCTAGTTCTAGATTGTGCACACCATCCCTAGAGAATTCCTCTTATTAGAAAAGTTCCAATTAGGCATCTTACTCTGAATCTATCCAAAATTCCTTTCAAATCCAATCATTTCTATACCCTAGCTGGTTCTCTTCCAAAAGCTATGCAACCAAGAGATTTTCAAATAGAATTTTATCCCACCACTTCACCCCTCCTTTTAAAGAAAATATAAATTTCCATAAAAGTTAACTAGAAAGATGATATATGAAAATATCTAAATCCAAGAAAAGTCAGTAATAAGTGCTTCCACTAAAAGATTCACCTTATTACATACATGACTCTTCCTTCAAATATTTTCACTCTGAGTGATAGAAGCTACTATTCCATCGATATCCATTTATGCAACAGAGATATTCTAGATTTAAGAAATTGGAACATTTTAACCTTAGAATTTATCTGAATTCCAAGTCTATTCACACAAGTAGTAATTTATATGACATAACAGTCTTTCAGAAGAATAACTTCATGATGGAAAGAATAATATAAACCAGTCTGATGTCTTATATCAAAAAATTACTAAGAAGTAAAATATTAATTAAGAAAACGAGAAATAGATTTGAGGGCCTATGATTTTGTAAATAATGAGATACCACATTGGGATCTAGATTAAACCTTAAAATTTTTCAAAATACCCCACATTTGATCGAATGGTTTTCTTCTTTCCCATATCACGACTAGGTACTAAAACACACCATTGATCATCCGATCTTTACAGTCCTAGAATTCCCTTTCCAAAATTATTGATGTCCTGTACCATCAGCTTTTCCTTCCAAAAAACCCTTAACCGCCTTATTTGATATTCTAGAGATCCACTGATCATTGGTTGTCCTATAATCCATATAGGAAAATATCTCTTGTTCCCAAACACTATAGAATCCCTTTATTTAGATGATTGACATGCCTATCAGATGGATGCCCAAAATCCACATCTGATTATGTGACTTAGACAGAAGAATTAACATGGTTCAATATTACATCGCGATCCTTTCTGGTTAATGATAAGCTTCAAAACCCTATTGATGCATCAATCTAGGGACAAGCTTCTATCAATTAATAGATCCAATGTAATCCATGTATCAGATTCCACTTCTAACATCACAATCAACATCCAAAACTGCGGATAACTCAATGGTTACAAAGATATCGGTTACGAATTCAACTGAATGAATTCTATCCAAGAAATTATTAACCAGTATTAAGCAATTATTTACAGGGAAGCTCCCTAAGATCCTGCTTACAAGATAACACACAATGGAAAACACACTATGGAGCAACCACCCAACCAAGTAGAAGCAACCAATCAACTCTAGAAGCTTCACCCCAAGCCAAGGAATAAGAAGCATGAATGTAGAGTGAAACCCTGGCAATGAATCCATGATCACAATGAGGAATAGGACGGTTTTGGCCTCAATATATAGAGCCAAAAGCATCCTGGGCACTTAGCCATGCATAGCCCTAAGTTTCCTATACATAGATTCACCTAGAATAGAGTCCTATGCATGGACCACCTATTCATGGAATTGCTATTGATAACTCTACACATGCATACACTGTCTCAAACCTTGTCTAAACTCCATTTAGTGTGTTCTGGGCCACGTGTGCCATCCTGTTCACTAGACGGTAGCGTTTCCCAGATTCTGGATCTAGGTGTTTCGCTAGACAGTACCGAAAGTGGCGTGCATACTTTGAGACTTAACCGTGACAGCGTATTTCAGCTATTTCCGGTGGACTACCCGCTCTAGTGTTTCACAGAGGTCGGGCCCAGCTAACACTTTCTATAATAGAGTCACAAAACGATTTCAACTTGGAAACTTCAAATAGCGTACCAACAAAGATTTTAGCACAGAGTGACTATTGCTGGAAATCGCGTAGTATCAAGCGATTGCTTACTGTTCTATCAACAGGAAAGACAATTTCATCATGAGTGAAACAACATTCAAGATTTTGGTGATTCTAGTAACTTCATGCAACGAGAAAGCATTTCATCAATCGTTCTAACAATCCTTATGTTTGTTAATTTTCAAATAATACGACATAAGCAAGTAAGGACCTCCAACCTTAAACCACCATATGGTGACGTGACTTACTGCTAGTCTAAATCCAACATAACATGCTTACGGAAAGTTTGTACACCAAATCACTTATGTTCACTAGCATTGCGGAAATTGTATTGTAAAATTGCTTATAAGTCCCTTCACTATGTAACATGGGATTTCAGATCCCATACATATCCACTCTTTCAGGGAATGGTGTGGAACCACAACAAAACTGATTAACTAATAACCAGCATGCATACGAACATCATACCATATAACAGTATTGAGATGAAAATGAGTTACCTTAGTGATGAATTGGGAAGCCGAATTGCCGCAAAGACCACTAGTCATGAATGCCGAGAAACTGTGTCCACATTTCTTCTCATTCATGACTCCTTCATCGTTTTCCACTTGCTTTTTGAAGACTATTTGCACATAGTGCTGCTGATATGAGTTTTGAATTCAATTTTAGGCTTCTCCTTGAGTACTTGACTCTCCCATTTCAGTAAGAACATCACCTGCCCATGCCTATGCAACACTACTTTGCAAGTGGTAGTTTACTCTTTTCACAGGTCGCTGTCTTTGTCGTCAGCGATTTGTACAGTAGAAGTGTGCTTCAACAAGGTCCAGAAAAAATCTGATTGATTGGCTTAACAATGCGTTGATACCACTGTATCAAGGCTTGACAAATTCTAAACTCAGCGATGGAGACCTTCAACAATGTGATTGAACAAAGTCGAATTAGCAAAGAACATTCTTCAACAAATTGTCATTTGTTGCTCCACACAAATGTGAGGCTGCTTCATAATTCAGCCATTTTGTAATACTATCTGTGATTGAAATTTCACCAAAATAAGCAATTGTCCTTCATCAAAGTGTGAGTGAATGCATTTAAGAAAAACAGTGATTTGGTGTTGCCACAGAAGTCTGGTTTAGTGTTGCAGAAGTACGGTTATTGTAGGTAGAATCAACAGAGATCATGTGTCTTAAAAATCGGCAATGGAGGGCCTCCAAAATGTGCAACAGGTAGGTCACACACAGTAAAATTAGCAGAGGGCAAGCCGCAGACAGCTAGTGTAGGAAACAGGTATGCAAGACAATACTTGTATCAATGCATAAGCATACTACAAGGAAAAAGCAACATTTAACCATCCATCAAACCAAACTTACAAGGAATCAAACCTACTCATCAACAAAGATCTCTCAAGCAAGCACCCACCTTCCAGAAACTTTCAACTCTAAAAAACTCTCAACCGTACATCACATCAAACTCATCGAACTCTCCACTTAGCAACTATCAACATCATCTCATTATTCAATTATCTTAACACAGAGAGTGGCCTCCTTTTATAGTAAATCCCAAGTGTCCCCCTTCAAAATGAGGCTTTGCCAATTTTCATGCCCTTCCAGCCTTCTTTTCCATTTGTCCAATCCCCATTGGCAAGTACATCAAATGGCCTCCTTGAGAGTGTAGGGGTTGGTGCCATTTAAGGCCCCTTTCCAAAACTAGCCAAGATGCCACTTTTGTCAACAACTAGAGGAGGTATCTGCCAAACTTTTCTAACCTCTAAGGTCTTCTTGCATTTATTATCCAAAAGGTGGTTGAAGACTCTTGCCAACCTCTCTCTCTCTCTCTCTCTCTCTCTCTCTCTCTCTCTCTCTCTCTCTCTCTCTCTCTCTCTCTCTCTCTCTCTCTCTCTCTCTCTCTCTCTCTCTCTCTCTCTCTCTCTCTCTCTCTCTCTCTTGTTAGGTGTCCTCTATTTCCCTCGGTCCTCCATTTTCTTGGCCTTTCATTTGATTTTTCTTTGTAGTATGCACGACCCGGCTTTTGGCTTTTGGTTTTTCGGGATTACCGACTGATTTGCGTACTTTGCCCATTTCCTATAATTTGCCCAATTTTGCTCGTTAGGGTTTCTGCAAGTTTTAAGTATTGTCCACACTTCACAGCTTGGGTTTTGCCTGATAAATATTTTTCTTTGATGGCTCTTTGACTGAAGTTGACTTTTCCAGCATTCATGACTAGGGCTCTCACGACAACACGGTTTCCTTGAAAATGCACTAGGCAACCATGTATTAGTTAAACCAACTTTGACATGGTAGGATTTTAGCACGGCTATGCCGGCTACTTTTACAACTGGCCAAAAAGCCGTAGAACTTTATCACAGGCCATTTCTAGGGCCGCAAACTTTTCTCTAGCCTCATTTAGGACGGGCTGGGACCCAATTCTAGGTGGACCAGCATTTGTGGCTTGGTCTTTACAAAAATTGACCACAAAATATTTTTGACGATTTTTTCAAAAGTCAGTTTCTTTCTTTTGAACTGTGCCTAGCCAGTTTAGGACGGGCTGGGACCCAATTCTAAGGCAAATTTTTGCCAATTTTTCTCTGATAACCAGGTTTTACATGCCAGTTTTTCTAGTTTTGCGAATTTAAACTTAATATTAGCCCAATTTTCCGTGCGGAAATATCAGCTAACATTGGCGACTACCACTGGATAGTATGGTCTCCATACGGCGGACCTGGAGTCTCTGGTTTCGCAGACCAGCTCCTAGTAGTGGATCAAGTTTAGTGGGCTCAGCACTTTTGCTAGGTGATGCTAACCATAGTGAGTTGGTAGGACGTCTTCAACAACTTCCTACCCAAAGGCCATCAATTGAGCCCTTAGGATCCATCTGCAACCTGATTGGATTTAACCACAACATCTTTGAGCAATTTGGTGTCTTCATACCTGCAAAAACCCACCTGTGACCTACATGGAAAATGCTCTCAATTCCATCAGATGTAAGGCAATGCCCACTTTAGGACCCATGCATGGAGGGATATGAAAATGCATATTTCAGGATTGAAGATAGGATGATATGGATGCAAGTCAACAGTACTGTGTCTAACACCGTGTCATTGATATGTGTGTGAATGCATACACGATGAGGCTTTGATGCCTCAACTGGTGCAAGCTGGTGATTACCAACCCTTTTTTTCTTTTTCTTCTTTTAGACATTCAACTTTTACTCTCTAAGAATTGATTTAATGGGGAATAACCATTTGTCCTCTCTATACTGACTCTTCTCTCAAACCCTATATTTAGACAGTAGTCCATGTAGGACAACTTACTGTCCTAAGATCCAATACACAAGATGGTAGGAAGTACTAAGTTTTCCACTAGTCTATGAAATCAATTAGAAAAACCTTATAGGAATAAAACTGAACAAAGCTGAACTTAATTATAGTAAGACTGAGAAAATTTGTTTGGGGATGGCTTACGCTGCCGCCAAAGTAAGGCATTACGCATCGAAAAGTGACTTTCTTTACAAAGAGTACTGCAGTCACCTTGATGATGAATAAACTTGAACCTCCTGAGCACTTAATGAAGTGGATAATCTCCCTTCAGAAATTTGACTACACCCTCCAAAGCAAGCCGCCTAAACTGCAGGGGTTAAACAATTGTATTTGCGAGCTGGGAGGGATTACTGAAATAGACGATGAGTGGGAGACGGACCACTTAAGAAAACTTTTGAGGGTAGACATTGACACAATTCCTGAGTGGTATATGGCTTTAGCAACCTACCTATCCACTCTAGAGACACCCAATAGTATGACAACTCCAGAAAAACAGAAGCTACGTCTACAAGCCCTAAAGTTCACTTTAATAGGGGGCACACTGTATAGACGAGGTGTGGAAGGGTTGTATCGAAGATGCGTCACTCCTGAGGAAGCCAAATTTATACTAGAGGAGTGTCATGATTTTATCTGTGGGGGCCACTTTGCCGGCCAACTCACAGGGCAGAAAATTTTGAGGGCGGGTTACTGGTGGCCGACACTGTTCCAAGATGCCCATTTACATGCTCGGATCATTAGTTCCAACATAAGTCTGTCTCCCCTTTGAAAAATGGGGCATCAACTTCGTTGGCCCAATACACCCAGTTCCATCTAGCTGAAAACATTATATCATAGTGGCCATTGACTATTTCACAAAGTGGGCCGAGGCACAGGCTGTGGCCAAAGACAATGCAAAAGAAACCGTCTGGTTCTTGCTAGAACAAGTGATAGGCCGGCTCGGTACACCCAGAGAACTCATCTCTGACAGGGGTACCCATTTCTTAAATAAAACTATCAAAGCCTTGACCGATTAGTTGACGATCAAGCACCGAAAAAGCACACCCTACCACCCGCAAGCCAATGGTCAGACTGAGAGCACAAACAAACAACTAGTGGGTGTCCTAAGAAAAACCGTATCAGATCGACAGAGGGATTGGGACAAATAATTGTACTCGGGGTGGAACTCACTCAGGAACTTGGGACGTTGGCTAGCTTTAGGGCTGTCAAGGTAGCAGGTTCTAAAGTAAAACCAAAGGTGTTAGTCAACCCAAAGGGCATGATGTGGCAAGCGAAAACCCCAAACGTGGTTGTGAAGGTGGTCTTTAATTTATCCTCTTCTGCTATGGCTATTTGATTATAGTCTGCGAAACAGTCCATGAAAGAGTATTGGTCTCTTCCCGCCATTTCTTCTAGGACTTGGTCTATGAGTGGCAATGGGTAGTAGTCCTTCTTAGTTTGTTTGTTCAACCTCTTATAGTCCACACACATGCAAATGTGTGTGGAGTTCTTCTTGGTGCGAGGTACTATTGGGGAACACCACTCGGTGTTCTCTACTGGAAATATCACTCCAGCATTTTGAAGTCTCTCGAGTTCAGTGTATACTCCTTCCTTTAGGTGGTAGGGTAGCCGACATTGTTTTTGTTGTATAGGTTTGGCTCCCTCCTTCAGTGGTATTGTATGAGTCAATAAATCGGGTGGAATCCCCTTTAAATTTGAGTAGTTCCAGGCAAAAATATGTGCAAAATACAGATCCTAAGTGGATCTAAACTCCAAGATCATTGGCTTGAATGCTTGCACTCCAAACTACATAAGCTAGGAATTGGCAACACATTCTATGCTACCTAAAATGCAAAGAACTTGATCAAAAAGCATTTATCACAAATGGAAACTTCCATAAACATCAAGTGCGGCCCAAAATAGCATTATACAGTCCATAATACATCAGCCTACCACTTTTGGAAAGCACCTAAGATCATACACAATAGCTTGAAGACAATACACACAACAATGCTCTCAATGGAGGAAGAAACAATGACAATGATCTATTGATCTCAATGAAGCATACAAAAGGTTTCTCCAACCTGTTCTCCACGACTTCCCTACTATTTATGGATGAGGAAGATGACTCTCTCTCCTCTCTCTAGAAGGTACTTGACCCTAGATATTCCCTATATAGGAAAAATAGCTAAAAATGGCTTATATGACCAAAATACATCAAAATGGTCTCATTTTGAAGGGTATGAAGTTTGACACTTCATCATACTGAAAAAAATAAAAACATTGTGGCCTGGTTCACACGTGTGAAACTCCAGAACCAAAACTATTTACAATTTTAGCCAATTTAGGCCTCAAACTAGCTAGGAAATGTTGACAATTTTCACACTCCCTCTTCAACATTGGATGCTAGTTTCAACATAGTCTTTGAGCACATTCCAAGATTAGATCTATGCATTAAATATAGGTCCTTTCCCAATGGTTTGGTGAAGATATCAGCCACACACTCCTTTGAAGAGACATGTTGAAGCTCCACCTCTTTGGCAATGACTTGATCTCTCACAAAATGGTGAGCAATCTCAATGTGCTTGCTCCTTGCATGAAAAAAAGGATTGCTTGCCAAGCTTTGGGCTGAAAGGTTATCACAAAGTATGATTGGAGTCTTCTCTGGTTCCAGCAAGTGAAGATCCAATAACATCCTCTTGATCCAAAGAATCTCCTTGGTGCATGTTGTTAATGCCTTGTACTCGGCTTCGGTGGAAGATAGAGAGATAGTTGGTTGCTTCTTTGATAGCCATGAGACCACTCCATCTCCAAGATAGATTGCAAAGGCACTTGTTGACTTCCTATCCATTTGATCACCTGCAAAATCTGAATCTGAAAATCCACAAAGGTTAGGTGTAGTACCTCCATACAAGATGCCAAAATCTCTAGATCCCGAGATGTATTTAAGTACTCTCTTTCCTAGCTTCCAATGAGCCTCACTAGGATCTTGCATAAATTGACTTAGTTTACCAACCACAAAGCTTAGATCAGGTCTTGTGATGGTTAACCATATAAGAGATCCTATTAGCTTTCTATAGAGAGTAATGTCCTTGAAGGATCTTTCATTACTTCTTGTAGTTAGCTTTACATTTGATTCCATAGGAGTAGAAACAACTTTACAATCTTCCATATGAAACCTTTTTAGAATAGAGTTAACATACTTTTCTTGAAATATGAATGTAGATTTAGAAGTTCTAATAATCTCTATTCCTAAGATATAATGAAGTTTACCAAGATCTTGAATTTCAAACTCTCTTTTGAGTGCCATCTTGATTTCATCTATATCTAGATTGTTACCACCACTTAAGATAATGTCATCAACATAGATCAAAAGTAAAGTGATATCATTTTCATTCAATCTAAAGTAGAGAGAATGATCATACTCACTCATAACAAAGTTTTGAGAAAGTAAGAAGGAATTGAGCTTAGCATACCAACTCCTTGGTGCTTGCTTTAGCCCATACAAACTCTTTTGGAGATAGCACACATGATTAGGCTCATCATGTGAAACATAGCCCTCGGGTTGCTCCATGTAAATATCTTCTTCAAGATCACCATTCAAGAAGGCATTAGTAACATCCATTTGCCACATATCCCAATCATAAAGAGTTGCAAGAGAGATTAGGATTCGAATAGTTACCATCTTTGCCACGGGTGCAAAGGTCTCATCATAGTCAATACCATATTCTTGAGCATAC
>MU834306.1:0-48006 GCA_029204225.1 Diphasiastrum complanatum | reverse complement strand
TTGTCTCACACCATCTCAGGTAGAATTCACCTGACCCCTTTTTCCAGTGCACGATTCATTTTTAGTCTCCCCAAATTCTGTCTCAGAGACAAACTTTCCAAAAATAGAAAAAATTTAGTTTTTGCATCATATACCCACTGACAAAATTTGCAGACAATTCGCTGAAGCTCGGAATACTTTTCATGATTTCTTTGACATTTCCACGAATTTTGATCAGACACATTTTTGTACTGTCAAATATTTAACCTATTTTGAGACACAAAAATCACTTACATGAGTTCACCGACCCTCATAACACTGCCTCAAAATTCACGACCATCATTACAAATCATGGACACTGAGGACGATTTCTGGGTAGATTTGCAAATTCCTGACAAAAAAAGTCTATAAATAGACCTCCACCCTTCTCTCCACGAATCCATTTCTAGAGTTCTACTCTCAAATTCATTGCGAGAATTTCCAAAATTTTCAACCACTACCAGAACACTCTACAATCACAATTTACGTGGCCCTCTCGGATCCGGCACTTCTCTACATCGCCGGTAAGGATGTCCAAAGGCCTTACACGATGACAATTCTAGCTAGAGGTCAAAAACACACTAACCGAGACAGAACGATTAGCCAATGACATTTTTTCATCTGGTTTTAAAACTCTTTGCATCTTTCGGAACAACAACATGAGAGCCATATCTGTCTGCCTTATTCCTCCTACTCTGATGACATCCACACTATTGATATTTCGATCAAGATGCAGCTACATGACTATTGATATTACCCCATCCAGATCTAACTGATCATCTTTCCAAATTTGCGAGTTAAAAATCCATGGTAAGGGCACTAGCTATGACACGAACTAACTCAAGAAAGTCCTTCTAGACGACGACAAAACTAATCGCTGCACATACCCACGCGTGGAATTGCCACACGAAACATATCAAAGATCCCAAGCATACGAGGAGCCACAAAGATCTATTTCTGATTCTAATGGAGGTCCACATAGTCCGCAATGGATCACATTCTCCAAAGCGATCTTTTTGCACTGAACAGATCGATAACCCTCACACATACACTCAATAGCAGCAGTAGATGCTACAGCCACCTAAAAAACCAACTCTAGCTGAAAATCTCTAACATGCAAACCGTCAAACGACAACCTCACACCAGAACGAGACGCGGCCGTAGCAGACTGCCCAAGTCCCCATGTTCCGCTATGAAGGAAACCTAGAAACTGATCAATTTCAGTGATTGCGCACCACCAGCATCTATTCATGAGGGAACCCAAATTCCAGTGGTGGCAATATCAGCTGTTGGCCCCAAAAGTGAAAGCCATGATGGAGCAGCACACCAAACTCCAACAATCATACACTGCTTCCATCGAGGCCCTCAAACCAACACATAGCCACCTTGGAAGAATGATTGAAGGTGGCCGCTTAGTCCACACCTTTTTGTTAAAATTGTAAAACAATCCATATTGATTTCTTGGCTTGCTACACATGTTGTACATGCAAGTATGTAGCTCATTAATGAGTTTGGCCTACATAGAACTCGAGCTACATGGTTATGTATTATCTAGGTTGATAAATGCAACTTGCATATAGTTTGTAGACATAGAATTAGCATGATTATGCTTGTAGAAACTCATGGCAACTCACATGCATTAAGTGTAAGTGATCCATAGTGACATGCAAGGCATGCACAAAGTTTAATGGACACATGCATGATGATTTGGACATTTCTAGTTAGAACTAGTACACTTGTCAAAAGTCGGTAGAATTTCATGCATGACAAGTGACAAATGTCACATAGACTCTAGATGTCACTTTAGATGTCATTTTGGAGTGGATAGATATGGTTCTACCCTCAAGCTATCTCAATCTCCATAATTATGTGTAGCTCTCCACACAATCAATGATGAAGAACCAAAGTTTTGTAGCTATCTCATGCCATTTTGGATCTAAACAAATATTGCTTGTTATCTCTCTAGCTCTCTCTCTCTAACTCGTGTTGAGGCTAATGCTCATACATTGAAATCTTGTATTTTTATTCATTCTTTGATTTATTGCTATTATATTTTGTTGATTAGCATGCTAGATTGTGAAATAGCCATTTCTTCTGAACTAGATTTTGTTGATCAATCTAGAATCAGGTTATAGTGCCAATCACAAAGCCTAATTAAGGTCAGTCACTCTTGTGGACATTCCCCACACGTGTGAATTCTGGAAATTTTGTCATTGTATCAGAGCCACATTAAGCTTTGCATGCTAACAACTCTGATTGTACAAGAAACTGAGAGCTGAATCAAGCAAAAAAGCAGTTTTGCACTTTTTCTAACCTTTCTCTGAAGTGTATTTTGGATCAAATCGGACTTGAACTGAAGTTTTAGACCTGAATTGAGGAAGTACGGAATTCTGGAATTCTGCACATGTGAAAATCAGAGTTTTTCAGTCCCTTTGTTCTCCTTATAGATCCAAAGGTAGCAATGTTATAGCTTGATGGAAAGCATTTGATTTGTACTTTCCATAAAAATTAAAATCAAATCAATCTGATGTGTCTAGCAAGAGTTATAAGCTCTTAAAGAGGATAGGGATAGGTCCAAAATCCGAGTGACATCATTTTGATTTGATTCAATTATACTTTGTTCTGAATTCATTGTTTTGAGCATCCAACACAAGAAACTATAGATCAAGACTGAGTTTGAAGTATTTGAACACTCTTTGAGCCTTCTGAGTGTCAATAATGTTTTCTTTTGAAGCATTTCACACGTGCCAAAAGTAGAATTCAAACCAGTCAAAGTGTCTCAAACCACATTTTGTGTCTGATCTAGAAAACTTGTCTTGTGGAATATTTGAGATTCATCTCAAATATAGTTGCAAGTATTTCACATAGGAAGATAGTTCAACCTTGAAAATACCTATAGTGAAGAGAGCAGCAACTCTAATTCTGATAGGAACAAGCTCAGACATATCTCAATCCAATAACTAAGAAGTCTTTATTATAATGGCATCTCCAATCTTACCTTTCAAAGCACTCAAGAGATCTATTTACACAACTAATGATCATGAGTGTCCAATAGAAGGAATTGGCAACATTCCATTGAAACTTGCTTCTTCAAAAGTTCTTGTACTTTCTAATGTTCTTTTCATTCCAAAACTTACAAAGAACTTAATTAGTGTGGAAAAGTTGCTTGATAATGGTTGTGATGTAAAGTTCAACTCCAATACTTGTTTTATCATGAGAAAAGATGAGATCCTTGCTGATGGAACTAGATGTGGTGGAATTTTTAAGTTGAATTCTTATGAGAATGCAAACCTTTGTGAAGTTGCTTTGTTATCTAAGGAGGAGCTGTGGCATAGAAGGTTGGACATCCTAACTTTACATATATATTTTCTACGGTTAAGAAGGATAAGGCTTTTGGTCTTCCAAAATCTCTTTCTAAAGATTTCAAGCCTTGTGAGGCTTGTGCCATTGCAAAGTCACACAGAAAGCCATATCAGAAGTATCTAATAAAGACTACTTATCCATCTTTATGTGAATGTGCTAAAGCGATTCGAGTAGCAGCTTCTTTGCCTATTGAATATTGGGGTGAAGCTATAAATTGTGCAAACTATTTGTGCAATAGATTACCTCACAATGATCTTGCTGGAAAAACACCTTTTGAAGTCTTGTTTCAGAATAAACCTAAGGTAGATCACCTTAGAGTTTTTGGTTGTACTTGCTTTGTTCATATGCCCTTGGAAACAAGGAAAAGAGATGACCGTAATTCTGTTTAAAGGGATCATGGTTGGATATGCGTCCAACAAGAAAGCTTACAGGATCTATGTTCCCTCTACCTCAACTACAATTGAGAGTAGAGATGTGATAGTCCATGAAGATCAAAAATACATTCTTGAGAAGGCCGAGTTCAAAGATTCTCACAAAGATACTCCAATCATCACCCTTGAAGATCATCATGGAGAGATGGGGCCGAGATTTGAGGAGGAGTCACCTCGAAGTTTTTCACCAAGGAGATCTCAAAGAGAAAGATCCGAGCCTAGAAGGCTTACCTGTGAAGATAGAGGAAAGCAAGTGGAAATCAGCTCCACTAATTGTGCCTATTTTATTTCTCACGAGGAGCCGAAGGATATATATTATGCTATCAACTCAAAGGAATGGTACCTTGCCATGAAGGAAGAATATGATGCTTTGATGGCCAATAATACATGAGAGCTTGTGGATCTTCCATCCAACAAGAATATCATTGGTTGCAAATGGGTTTCTCGAGTCAAGTATAATCAATATGGCACAATCAACAAGTACAAGGCTAGGCTTTGTGCTAAAGGATTGCTCAAGTATATGGACTTAATTATGAGGAGACCTTTGTCCCAGTTGCAAAAATGGTGTCAACTAGAATCATAATTTTCTTGCTTGTTTTTTCAATTGGCAAATTTTTCAACTAGATGTTTCTAATGCATTTCTAAATGGCTATCTAGAAGAAGAGATCTATATGGATCAACCTATTGGATTCATCCATGATGAAGGAAAAGTTTACTTGCTCTTCAAAAGTTATATGGATTGAAGCAAGCTCCAAGGTCATGGTATTCTCAACTTAACACCTTTCTTGAGTCACTAGGATTTAATCTTAGTAACTATGATCATTTCTTATATGTCAAGTTTTGTGATAAAGATATTGTCATCCTTCTTATTTATGTTGATGATATCATTCTGACAGGAAGTTGTATCAAGTTAGTTGAGAAAACCAATATTGCACTTGGAAAAGAGTTCAAGATGAAGATCTTGGAAAAATTCACTATATTCTAGGATTAGAGATTGACTTTCTTAAAAATAAAGCTTTTGTATGTCAATCTAAGTATGCTCTTTCAATGTTAAAAAAGTTCAATATGTTGAATTGTAAGAGTATAGAAACACCTATGGAGCAAAATGTAAAGGACTCTAACAAAGGTGATGAAAGATCCTTTGAGGACGACACACTTTTTAGAAGTCTTATAGGCTCCTTAATTTGGCTCACAATAAGTAGACCTGACATAACCTTTAGTGTTCATAAGTTGAGCCAGGCTATGCAAAATCCTTCAGTTTATCATTGTAAAAAGGCCAAGAGAGTGCTTAGATATATATCTTCAACTTTTGATTTTGGTGTATTGTATAAAAGTGAAGATCTTTCTATTATTAGTTATTCTGACTCGGATTTTGCAAGTGATAGAGCAGATCGAAAATATACAATTGCTTATGTCATATATCTTGGAAGAAACTTGATACCTTGGCTTTCCAAAAATCAAGATATTGTATCACTCTCATCATGTGAAGCTAAGTACAAGGCACTCACTACAACAACAAAGGAAGTGCTTTGGATCAAGAGGTTACTAGTGGAGCTAAAGATAATTATGGAAGAAAATATACCCATGATCATGTGTGACAACATTTCAGCTCGAGCCCTTGCCAACAACCCAATATTTCATGCAAGGAGCAAGCATATCGAAGTTGCACATCACTTCGTGAGAGAGAAGCTCATGGAGGTGAGATCAAATTGGAGCACATCGACACATCATCTTGCATTGCAGATATGCTCACCAAACCTTTGAGCAAAAGTTCCTTCAACAAGCATAGAGCCAACCTTGGAGTTATACCAAGATCCATGTTCAAATCAATATAGATCATTTTTAGGAGGAGTGTTAAAATTGAAAAACAATCCATATTGATTTCTTGGCTTGCTACAAATGTTGTACCATGCAAGTATGTAGCCCATTAATGAAAAATGCCAAGTTTGGCCTACATAGAACTCGAGCTACATGGTAATGTATTATCTAGTTTGATAAATGCAACTTGCATATAGTTTGTAGATATAGAATTAGCATGATTATGCTTGTAGAAACTCATGGCAACTCACATGCATTAAGTGTAAGTGATCCATAGTGACATGCAAGGCATGCACAAAGTTTAATGGACACATGCATGATGATTTGGACATTTCTAGTTAGAACTAGTACACTTGTAAAAAGCTGGTAGAATTTCATGCATGACAAGTGACAAATGTCACATAGACTCTAGATGTCATTTTGGAGTGGATAGATATGGTTCTACCTCGAGCTATCTCAATCTCCATAAATATGTGTAGCTCTCCACAAAATCAATGATGAAGAACCAAAGTTTTGTAGCTATCTCATGCCATTTTGGATCTAAACAAATATTGCTCGTTATCTCTCTAGCTTTCTCTCTCTAATGCATGTTGAGGCTAATGCTCATACATCGAAATCTTGTATTCTTATTCATTCTTTGATTCATTGCTATTATATTTTGTTGATTAGCATGCTAGATTGTGAAATAGCCATTTCTTCTGAACTAGATTTTGTTGATCAATCTAGAATCAGGTTATAGTGCCAATCACAAAGCTTAATTAAGGTCAGTCACTCTTGTGGACATTCTCCACATGTGTGAATTCTAGAAATTTTGTCACTTTTATCCATGTAGAGCACGCTCACTTTCATGACTCTGAGCATCACTTTGATGGCTCAGATGGTGGCGATGGGGTAGGATTTCCAAAAACGCCAACAGATAATCAAGGTTCGACATTTCAATGGTAGTCTCAAGGACCACAAGCTCAACCACCAACCAATCCTCAGGGCACAGGTGGTTCTTTCTCCCAACACCAATTCACTTTGATTGCCTCTAACCCCATCGATACAACTAACATTCCCTTTTCACGCCATTTTTCTCCCGAATCACAATAGATCACTGCTTCTAACCCTTCACCTCCCCTCTCTTCTAAACTAGACCTCCAAGTTGAATATGCCTACGACACCAGATCTCTCCAACTGCACCAAACAAGAAGCACCTCATCTCTTAGAAGTTTGCAAAGAAATACCAACCCAAGGAGCGCGGTGGGTACATCCTACCCAACCTAGATCACTGCAAGACTCACAAGGAAGCCGTTAAGCTCTTGGATCTGCAACTGCCTGGCAACACCAACTCTTCTTGCAAAGCAAAGCATCCATGGAACAATATCTCAAAGCCCCAACATACATGCACATCAATCCATACGATTACCCGATGGCACGTAGAGAACCATTTTCCACCACAAAGAGGAAAACCAAGATTTACTGGCCCAAGCTAACTGGTGTACATACCAGCAATCCCGTAGACAACATGATCCTGTGTCTTTCACCAGAAACATCATGGCAACCCGGATCGGGATGTGCGCTACTTTGCAGATAATTGCGGCCTGGTTGCTTTCTTGGTAGAACTCAATGACTATTGGGATAGAGGCCTCCCACCAATCACCATTGAAATCAACAAGCTTTTACATCAACATGGCCCGCATTTATTACCATGCCACCCTCACTTCAGCGTTGCACGTCGATATGGTGGAACTCTGGAAGATCCACGGCTTTTTGCAAGGCATGCTACATTACTACCAGCAGCTAGCCTTCCTCAATAAATTGCGTTGGCAAATGATGGAAGGCATTGGCAATAAAATCTATCAGATCCACCAACAACAATCACGCCTCCAGGAAGCTCAAAAGATCCAAGAAGAAAAAGCTTCGATTGGTGTGGGACGACCAATCCAATAAGGAGGGGGATAATGTTAGCATCTATGCTAAAACAGAGAGAAATAAAAAAGAGAGAAATCAAACTCTGTGGCATGTGTTTTGTAAGTCCACGTATGAGTGTCTGTTAATAAACTTCCACCGTGGCATGTGTTTTGTAAGCCCACGAGTAGAAGCTTAAATAATAAATAGCTTAAACTTAGATTTAGAACTTAGACTTAGGAAATATAAGATTAGAAATATTTTGTCTTAAAGTTTCCTAAGTTAAGAAACTTTGAAGTTCTAAATCCATTAGAAGTTTTAGAAAGGCTAGAAATAGATTAGTCCCATAAGTTAGTGAATACTTATGGAAGCCCCTCCTTGCCATAAAAGGAGAAGTATTTGCCTTGTAAATAACACTTTTGAGATGAAGCTATCTTGCTCTCTATTTTGAGAATATCTTTCTATTTCATTTGTGTTCCCTTTGGGAAGGTGCATAGCTTGAGGGAAGGTGCTTTGGCCTCCTCTTGCCTCCTTCTCATTGGTTTATTTGTGGCATGTTTTATTTGTTGAATATTAGTTAGTCGCAACTTATTTCCATCCCCTTTTGGCTGTTAATCTAGTTTCTAGTTTAGATGCCATTGGATCTACATCAACATCTCATTATGAAGATGATGCTATGTTCATCAAAGGAAAGTTCAACGACAAAGGTAAAGGCAAGTGGTCAAAAGGACATGATCAAGGTGACACTTATTCTTTTGGCAAAAAGAAAGATAAGTCTAAGTTAAAATGCTTTTATTGTGGAATCAAAGGGCATTTTCCAAATGAATGTTTGAAGAAGCAAAGAGATGAAGATAGCAAGAAAATCAACTTTACTACTAATGATGAGGATCTAGGTGGTGGTGATTCTCTTTTGATGTGTTCTTCAAGTCTAATATCAACTAAAGATAACAAAGATTCATGGTGGATTGATAGTGGAGCTAGTTCACACATATGACTAGTCACGAGGAGTTCTTTACTTCTTTGGTCACTTATGATGGAGCCAAGAAAGCAATTCACATGGTGGTGAGTGTGTGATTGAAGGTATTAGTTCAATTCCTATTTGAATCTCTACTAATAGGAAAGCAAGACTTGATGATGTTCTTTACATTCCTTCACTTTCAAAGAATTTGCTAAGTGTTGGTCAAATGATAAAGAAAGGATACATGGTAAAGTTTGGTAGTGATGCTTGTTTCATTACAAAGGAAGAAATGTTGGTTGCTAGGGGCAATAGACAAGGTAGAATTTTCAAGCTTGATGCTTTTGTTATAGCTAACGAAAAAGATGGAATGGAAAAGGAGATTGGTCTCAACTTTTGTGGATCCAAGAGCTTAACGGCTTCCTTGTGAGTGTTGCAGTGATCCAGGTTGGGTAGGATGTACCCGTCGCGCTCCTTGGATTGGTATTTCTTTGCAAACTCCTGGGAGATGAGGTGCTCCTTGCTCAATGCAGTTGGAGAGATCCGATGTCGTATTGTGGGAGCTTCAACATCTAAGACATGTTCAACTTGGAGGTCTGATTTAGGAGAGAGGGGAGGTGAAGGGTTAGAAGCAGCGATCTGTTGTGATTCAGGAGGAAATTGGCATGGAAAGGGAAGGTTAGTGGTATCAATGGGGTTAGAGGCGGCAGAAGTGAATTGGTGTTGGGAGGAAGTACCACGGGTGCCCTGAGGATTGGTTGGTGGTTGAGCTTGTGGTCTTTGAGTCTGCCCTTGAAATGTCGAGCCTTGATTATCTGTTGGCATTTGTTGAAATCCTACCACATCGCCACCATCTGAGCCATCAAAGTGATGCCTAGAGTCATGAAAGTGAGCGTGCTCTGCATGGACAAAAAGTGTGGACTAAGCGTCCACCTTCAATCATTCTTCCAAGGTGGCTATGTGTTGGTTAAGGGCCTCGACGGAAGCAGTGTATGATTGTTGGAGTTTCGTGTGCTTCTCCATTGTGGCTTTCAACTTTTGGGCCAACTACTGATATGCCACCATTGGAATTTGGTTTCCCTCAGGAATAGCTGGCGGTGCAAAATCATTGAAATTGACCAGTTCTAGTTGTTCCATCATAGCAGAACATGCGGCTTGGGCATTTGCTACAACCTCATCTCATTCTGGTGTGAGGTTGTCGATGACGGTTTGCATGTTAGAGATTTTCAGTTGGAGTTGGTTTTGTAGGTGGCTGAGCATCTGCTACTGTTGTTGAGTGTATGTGTTGAGGGTATCAATCTGTTGTTGTTTTTGAGTAGATTCAGCCAGCAACCATTGATTTTCCTACTGAAGTTGTAGGATGGCACCGTCATCGACCTGTCATACTGCTTGTTGACCAGACACGGTCCCGTAGATGTTGTATTGAAGCTCATTCCAAGTATCATGGGAGTATGCACACCTTTGCATTCGAGCATGTTGAAGTCTTCAATAATCTTTTGAGTGTACTATTGTTGGTGAAGATACAACTTACCACCTTCAAATTCTCTCACGATCTACAAGCCTAGATAGATTTTAGTTTCTTCTAGGTCAGCGATCTCAAATATTTTAGAAATGTCTCTTTTGACATCTGAAATTAACTTATCTCTTGTTGAGAAGATAAGCGTGTCCTCAACATAAAAAGCTAGAATGATTATTTCATTTTGGACATGCTTGATATAGACATTTGATTCATCAAATGTAGGTTTGAAGCCTATGGAACGTAGTGCTTCGTCCTTCTTTCTATACCATTGTCTCACTGCTTGTTTGAGACCATAAATGCTTTTAATCATGTGACATCTAAATTTTGGATATTCTTGGCTTACAAAACCAAGTGGGTGGTCCATGAATAAGTCTTCTTCTAATTCTGTGTGCAGGAAAGTTGGTTTCTCATCCACAATATGGATTTTCAGATCATGAGCCACTGCATACGGAAATAACAAGCGAATTGATGTATGTTTGACTACCAATGAGAAAGTATCAGCGTAGTCGATCTCATACTTTTATGAAAATCCTTTAGCAACCAAGCTTGCCTTGAATCTGATGTTTTCTCCATCAAGACCTATTTTGATCTTATAGATCCACTTGCACTTGACTGGTTTTCTTCCATCAGGTATAGGTGCAAGTGTCCATATATTGTTCTTGTACATAAATAACATTTCATCCTTCATTTTCTGAATCTAGCGATCTTTATCTGGTCCATCCATAGCTTCCTCAAATGTTTGAGATTCATCAGAGAATCCAAAAAAATTGATATTTGTATCTAAAACATCCTGACCATACCTTTCAGGTGGTTTTTGTTGTCTGTTTGATCTTCTCACTGGTGGTTTCGAGTTTGATTCTGTAGGTTTCAAGTTCGCCTCTGATTCGAACTTTTCTGTTGGAATTTGAATTGGCAATTCGAGTCTGTCAGGCACTCGATCTTGACCTCCCTATGAATCTGGTAACTCTCTTTCATCTTCTGCTTGTTTTTCTTCTGTTGTCATTGGTAGCTCATAATAATTTTTGAGAATTTCATAGCCCAGGACAGATGATCTGCTAGAAAATATTGAACTCCCTTATGAACCACGATCCTAAACACAAATTCTCGTAGTAATAGGATTCATCTAGTAATATGGCATGTGGTGCAAGTCTTGTTGATGAGATATAATAGTGCTTGATGATCAGTGAAGAATGCAAAAACTTTTTCCAGAAGATAATGGCAAAACTTCTGAACCGCATATACCATTGCCAAGGCTTCACGCTTGGTAGTGGTACAATTGACTTCAGCATGTATCAATTGTCTACTGAGAAAAAAAATCGGGTAATCGTTTTTGAATATCTCCTTGTTGGGTGAGCACTGCTCCAATGGCATACTTGGATGCCTCCATTTGCCCACATGCTTCTAGAGAACATGGAAATGAAGAGTGACATTGGCTTGCAGTAAATCCTCTACTTCAACACCTTCAAGGGTTTTGCTTTCAAAAGGCTTGTGAGGTACTTTATGGGAGGTGGAAGATTGTTGGTTAGCATTGCAGATGAGTTTCAAGACCCATGCAGGATGAGTTTCAACTAGTAAAGTTTCTAGTTGCACTGAACAGACAGGAGCAACAGGTTTGGATCGGGATGGGCAGCCCTTCACGTGATGTTCAATACCACAGTTTTCACAAGCTGGAGGAAAGCAGAGTTTATCTGGGCAGCGAATACTAGGATGCTTACCTGCACATATAAAACATTCTCGTATTGTTGGCAGCTAATGCATAGCAAAGATAGCTTGGTTTGTATTGTAAGCTTGGGCATTGGGATCCACTGCTTTCAACATTGGAATCATATGTATAATAAACAACCATTTCAGTAGAGTACTGCGGTTGAGTATTGTCTTCCACATAGTAGGTTGTTGGATCGATGATATTCGGATCAAGATAATGGAGACCTTGTTGTGGGGCAAGTTGGTTAACAACAAATTGTTGATGTGGTGGTTGGTACTGATTTGGTGCAATTGGTCGTGGTTGGTAGACCCCTGGTCGTGGCATAGGCTATTGTTGAGGGTAGAGGCGGTATGCTAAATAGATGGTGGGTCTGGTTGCTGCTGGAAAATGGTTTTGCAGTTGAGGGCATTCATTAGCAGTATGATGTTGTGAGCTATTTGGACACCAGACATTTTCTCTTGTTGAAAGGAAAAAATCACCAATCTATTTCATAGCGGTTTGGAAATCGACAGTGAGCTTATCCATATGCAATTGATGAGCTTTTTCCTAGGTTTTCATTTGATGCATAAGTTCAGAAGATTGGGCAACATTGTCAGACTTTGGGTGATTAGGACAATCGGGATTCTTAGATCAATGGTCAATTTCATTGTCAAAACCTTTGTCTGTCTCATGGATGGCAGCATTAATCACATCTTTTAGTTGACCATAAAGGTCAGCTAGTTTGAGTTCACGACAGATGCTTTTAGGCAATCGAACCAAGAACAATTTTATGGCCATATGTTCGGTGATATTTTCATCAACACATTCTACTTTCAGACGTTTAAACTGCCCAATGTAGTTTCGAACAGACTCTTTACGACGCATCTTGATATGGGTAATTTGGATGAATGGGCTCTGAAGCAGTTTGGATGGTTTGAAACACTTGATGAGAGCGTCCTTGAGGGTGGTCCAAGAAGCAAGGTTAGGAGTTTTGAAGTTAAGATACCACTCTCTGGCTGTTTCATAGAGTACCATGGAAGTAGACGAAGCTTTTCAGTCTCAGAAGTATCTCCATAGAAATGGCATGCATTATCAAAGCCTTGGAGAAAATCTAACTGGGTCAAATTCTCCATTATACTTTGGTGCATCGATACGTGGAATTCTACGCAGCTCAAAAGGCTTATGCTCATAAAGTAGATTTCGGAAGAATGGCTCTCTACGCAATTAATATAGCATGACTTGTTAGGAGATGAGGATGAACCATCTTTATCTTATGTGTGGCAACTTTGTGTAACACAAGAATGGCTAAAAACTTAGGAAAATCCTTGACAAGCTTGCAATTTATAATGATAGGATAGACATGTTCCTCAATGTATAAATGATCTTTTACATGAAATATGTGATTAAGATCGATAATATATTAGTGATCTATAACCAAAGTGATTGTACATGACAAAATGTAGACAATGCTAGACAAGAGCACTTATGTCAAACCCATTAGTCCCACTGCTTGGCAGACACAATCTCGTTACATCATAGTAGCTACGGACTATTGTACCAAATGGGCTGAAGCAAGAGTTGTCCGCAATGTTGACGCTCGTTCTACCATAAAATTTCTCTATGAACAGGTTATCATTCGTTTCGGATGTCTTCTAGAACTTATCAATGATAGGGGTACACATTTTCTTAATTTTGTCATAGCAGATCTCCTTTCCAAATTTTTTGTGGTACATTGAAAAATTTTCCCATACTATCCAAGATGCAATGGCCAGGCAGAATCCACCAATAAAATCCTATGTGGAATTCTCACCAAAATCGTCGAATCCAGCCGATCTGATTGGGAGCTAAAACTTCATGCACGTGATGTCTGTAAAATTCCATATTCCATCCCTTCGAGTAGCCTATGATCTTGAGCTAGATAATCGACAAATTCTAGTAAACAGGCTATTTCATCTAGAACAACTGTGTGAAACACGAAGGATCAGCATTCATGCTCAACAAGTCTACAAACGTCGACAAAAAGCATGGCATGATCGATCCTTAAAACTAAAAAAAAAAGAGTTTCAGATTGGAGATAGGGTCCTGCACTACAGGCCAAAGCCTTTAAAGGCAAATTGAAATTTTTCGGCCAAGGTCGTTATGTCATTCAGGAAATATTTGCCTCTGGATATGTACAACTCCAAACCCTTCAAGGCGATATCCTAGACACTGTGGTCAATGGGAGTAGACTGAGAAAGTATAATGAGCCCTGTTTTTATCTTGATATGTAACAGTTGTTTTCTTTTCTATTGTTTTTCTTTACCCTTCTTTACTGCCTGCCTGCCATTTCAGCAATTTTTTGCTGTGTTTTCTTGTTCACACCATTAAGATACTATCAGATCAGGCATATGTAGAACAATTGATCAGACCAATCTTGATTTTACCAACAAAGCGCGCAGGTTACTTGACAAAGGATGAGAAAGAAACGAACATGAATTCGAAACATTTCTATTTGTGACCAACTCGAAAAGATTTGTGAAAGATTCACGAAATTTGTCGTGCAGTCAACTCGAAAGATTCGCAAAACAGTTTCTTGTAGAAGCTCATGGCTTTCTTGTTGAAGCTCAAAGATTTGCGAACAAAATCTTGTCGCGAAATATTCTGTTTTTTGTTCCAGCCTTAGATGTCATGAAATTGTTGCGAACAATTCGCGAAATCTTCTGGACTGTTTTTCAAGCTCACATGTTGCGAAACTATCTCAAACATTTTGCAAAAGATTCTAGATTTTTTCTTCAAGCTCAAGAATAGTCATCTATCGTGAACAATTCGCAAAAGACGAAAATGTGTCGAAGAGACAAGTGTTGCGAACAATTCCCAAAAAACACGAAGTTGAGACGAAGAGATGAACTGTCACAAATTATTCGCGAACAAATTTTATTCGAGCCTGGAAACAAAGCATCTATTTGAATACAAATCATCATAAATGATTAGATATCTACTGTTATAACATTACAAGGCCAAAAGACCTGTAAATAAAAGGCCAAAAGACCTGTCTTGTAACAATATAAATACATGTGCTCTACTCATTGTAACACACTCAATCAGAGACACAGCAACGAGATAAGACAACAAGAGATGTATACTGATGAATCAGATTCAGAGTTATAAAAATTTGTTTTTGATCAATAGTTTCTTATTGTCTAAATTGTCTTAAGTTGTCTCTTACTTCCGCATATAATTTTTGCACGCATATTAAATCAAAACAAATACTATTCTATTAGTACATATATCAGATAAAATTGTGATTGAAGACATTGATATTAATTTGATTTATTCAAACTTGCATCGTGTTCTCTATGGAAGAATAATTACTATTTCTCCTATAGTGGTATCAGAGCCTATAGAATTAAAGTTGATACAGTGGTATCTTCGCATCCCTCTCAGCATTCTTCATACATCCATCAGTAAGCCGCCATTTGGAGCTTATTTAGAATTAAAAGATGTCGTCGATCACCAGTATTCAAGCTAAAATCACTACAATCTTGGACCCAGAAGATTCAAACTACTTGATTTGAAAATTAAAGACTTCACTCTTATTGAAGGGCGAAGGTCTATGGCAATGACTAGAATCAATTGAGGATAAGCCATAAGCTACTCCTGGCAAAGAACTTTGAGAAGGAAGTTTAAAAAATGACAAAGCTATAGCAATTATTGCATTTTCAGTGCATGACAATATAATGCTAGATCTTACATCAATTTCAAATGCAAGGAATTTATGGGAAGAATTGCAAACCAAGAATGAGCCACGATCTCGTAATCAGATCATGTTCTTGGAAGATTAATTAACTTACCTACAGTGGGACGACAAAGACCTGAACACATTCGTGCGAAAGATTAAAGATCTGTTTATTTCCTTGCAGAATTTTGGTGCATAAAGTACAATTTCTAAGGAAAAACAGCTTAGTTATTTTTTCTTCGAGCCCTAGCCAGGTCATTCCACACAACTCGAACCTTATTGGCGAAAGGTGCAACAATGACACTTCAAAAGGCAATAGATGGAGTTAAGGATGAAGTAGAAGCTCGTGAATGCTATGATGACAATGGTGATTCAGAAAATGCTCTATTTACTCAGAAGAATAAATCTTCTAAGAAGTCTAAGTTTAAGAAGAACTCGTCTAAGAAGAATGAGTCTAAGACTAATGAACAACAATCTGAAAAACAACAGAAGAATTCTGGTGATAAGAAGATCTGCAACAGATGCAGAAGATCATGTCACACAGAAGAAAAGTGCTGGCTAAATCCAAAGATTGAATGCATTCATTGTCATAAATGAGATCATGCAGCAAGAGACTGTTATCAGAATTGCAGAAACAAAAAGGAGCAGAATCGAAGCGAACCTTCATATTCAAACTATGTCGAAGACAAAGCAAAATGCTCCAGAGTAGCAGAAGACAAGGAAACAAGGAATTCAGCAGCTTATATTAGTACTGATCTATGTTGTTCATCTAATTCAATTCTAGAAGTAGTACTTGATTTGGGAATTTTGTTTCCTCAAAACAAATCTTGTTTGAGTACAAAAAGACGAACTATTCGAGATTCATTATACTTGGAAGCAGTTCTAAATATGTGGTTGATGGAACTGGTGTATTATGTCTAGACATGAATCAGGGAGACATGAAACTGGAGGTTGTTCTCTATGTCCCTACTCTTGATAAAGATCTTCTATCCGTTGCTAAGATAGTCGATACAGGCATGTCAGTGACCTTCACAAAGAAATCTTGTAAACTGTTCGAGGAAGATTCTGATAACATGGTTGCTAGAGGCAACAGAAAAGGAAATTTATATCACCTGAACATTCAAACAAGAATCGAACAAGTTAATCAAATTCAGAAATCAACCGTTGTATTGTGGCACAAAAGGCTATGTCAGATAAACATGGAAGCCTTGTACCAAGCCAACAAAAGTCAGAGAATTCAAGGAGTCAAAATCAAAAGTACATATATTCAAACTACCTACGAATTCTGTCTTACAGGCAAATGACGAGAACACCTTCCAGTAAGAATATTTATAAAGCAACTAAGGTACTTGAAATCGTGCTTTCATATTTTTGTGGACCGTTCGGAGTATTATCATTGGGTGATGCAAAGTACTTCATAACATTTATTGATGACTTTAGCAAGTTCATTTTAGTATACTTTATTCATACCAAATCTTAAGCTTTCAAAAAATTCGAATTGGGCTGAGATGCAGACATGTAATAAGTTGAAGCAAATTCACACGGATTGTGGAGGTGAGTACATTTCCAATGAATTCAAAGCTTATTGTACTAATCGAGGTATTATGCACACGAAAATTGCATCTTACACACCTCAGCACAATGGAATAGCTGAATGAAGAAACCGTACATTGATGGAAGTTGCAAGGTGTATGATGGCTCATGCAAAAGCACCAACACAGTTGTGGGCAGAAGAAGTGGCTACATTAAATTATCTTCAGAATCGTATTCTGAAATCTCAAATACCGGATAACACTCTTCATGAGATATGGTGGAAATCGAAGCCAAATCTTGCACATGTTCGGACATTTGGATGCGCAGTATATATGCACATACCAGATAAGCTGAGAAAGAAACTCGATGAAAAGACAGAACAAGGTTTTCTGGTAGGATTCGAGTTACATTCATCATATTATCGTGTTTATGTACCCAAAATTGGCAAGATAAAAGTTGTTCGAGATGTTAAATTTGATTTGACGAAATACATAGCAGACAGTGATCTAGTCAGCTATGAAATTTTCAAAAATTATTATGAGCTACCAATGACAACAGAAGAATAACAAGCAGAAGATGAAAGAGAGTTACCGAATTCAGAAGGAGGTCAAGATTGAGTGTCTGACAGACTCGAATCGCTAGCTCAAATTCCAACAGAAAAGCTCGAATCAGAATCAAACTCAAAACCTACAGAATCGAACTCAAAACCACTTGTGAGAAGACCAGACAGACGACGAAAACCACCAAAAAGGTATGGTCAGAATGTTTTTAATACAGCCATTGAATTTTGTGGATTCTTTGGTGAATCTCAAACATTTGAGGAAGCTATAGATGGACCAAATAAAGATCACTGGATTCAGACAATGAAGGACAAAATGTCATCCATGTACAAGAACAATGTATGGACACTTGCACCTATACCTGATGGCAGAAAACCAGTCAAGTGCAAGTGGATCTATAAGATCAAAACAAGTCTTGATGGAGAAAACATCTGATACAAGGCAAGGTTGGTTGCTAAAAAATTTTCACAAAAGTATGGGATCAACTACACTGATCCTTACATACATCAATTTGCTTGTTATTCGCGTATGCAGTGGCTCACAATCTGAAAATCCATATTGTGGATGAGAAAACTGCTTTTCTGCACACAAAATTAGAAGAAGACTTATTCATGGACCAACCACTTGGCTTTGTAGGCCAGGAATATCCAGAATACGGATGTCACATGAATAAAAGCATTTATGGTCTCAAACCAGCAGTGAGACAATGGTATAGAAAGAAGGACGAAGCACTACGTTCCATAGGCTTCAAACCTCTATTTGCTGAATCAAATGTCTTTATCAAGCATGTCCAAAATGAAATAATCATTCTAGCTGTTTATGTTGAGGACACGCTTATCTTCTCAAGGGTGTGATTTTTTGGCGAGCTTTCTACGACGAGCTTTTATGTGTTCGAAGCGAGCTTTTTCCACTAGTAGAGTCCACCCACTATAAGCTATTTTTGGCAACATTATTAAATGATCTTTCCATTCTACATGCATGTATAAGGTATGTCTATATCAGTGCAATATAACATGTCTAGGTTATGTCTACTCCAATGAAATATACCATTACTTCACATCTAAAAGTAGCATAACTCTATTGAGATGGTTTATGAGAAATAGATGTATTTTCTAACAACAAAGAGGCCCCCACCATTTTAAGGATGATAATGCATTGGAAGTTGTCCTTAAAATTGGGAACATATTATGCCACTAGCCATAACTTGGGGAAACCATTGAGGTTGCCCATGGGTATTGTTACTAGATATTAGAGTCTAGGCTTGCCTTGATAATTGCTTATGGCCTATCTATTGTCCATTTTCCATAGATGTGAATTTGTTCATGTTGATTATTTCGCAATGAGTTTATTCTATTTAAAATGTATACTTACATGGGTTTGAAAATTTCCATGTCTACTTTCATTGCATGCCTCAAAGGTCATGTATGCTCAAGACACAAAACTTTCAGATACAAAAAATGACATTCTCTGTCTTGTTGCTAGTCTCTTGCAAATCTTGCATTTCTTAGCACATAAGCATCTTTTGCAATGATGGTCTTTTTTTCCATGGTGTGTGAAGCAAAAAATATGGCTAGGCTTAGGAATCATCGCTTGTCTATGAAGTTGCTTATGTTGCTACCTCCAAACCTACTGAAAATAAACTACAGAAACATTCTTGGACCCAATAGATCAACCTATCATATCTTTTTACATTTGTGCAAAGGAAATGATGTTAGACAATACAAAACAACTATGTAACAGGAAAAAAGTAGAATTGAGTATGATCCAAGTCTCTTAAATTCAAGGAATCATAAGGACATCAAATATACTAGTTTAGAGACTGCGCAAGATAAACAATAAAAATAAATGTGGTGAACATTAATATGCCTAATACCAAAGTTATTTTTCTGAATTTTGGCCCATGTCGCTAGTAACAACCCTTTTTTTTCATCATTTCATACCATGTCATCTGATGCTTTTCACATAAGCTATCATGGGCTTTTTCACATAAGCAATGGGAAACGTATGATTATGCAAAACACCACAACAACAAAACAATAGACCATTGTCTTGTTTATGGGTACGTACTCCCATGAGTAAGTGCTTGGAAGACCTCTGCTTCACTCAAAGTGGCTTGATGAATAAACATGTTGCTTAGTTGATCAAAGCCCAAAATTCTTAAAAATATGAAATATATATGCTTGCAAGCCGTATATGGCATTCTCTCTACCAGCCTTTTTTGGAAGTCTTAAAAAGTGCATGAGGGATTGATATTTATATGGACATCATAATGAAGTCATGCTTGCAGAGAAGATTTAGTCTCAATTTCAAAAATCTCATGCTGTGACTCTTTAACTACCTTCTCTGTCAACACAGAAGCACTCACGGTCAGGGCTTTCTCTATACGTGCTTGTGCTATTTTTGATACTTTTGTCCTATGCCTTGGTCACTTGTAATCATGGGTTTTGGAATTTTCTACTCTACTAGGACCAGCCACTTGTTTGGGGCCAGAAACACCAGCAACATTACTCACACTAACAGACTTCGCTTCCAATTGAAATACTGCAGCAGTCAGCATGTTCACCTCTGATTGCACCAACTTTGTTCCTTCAGAGACATGCCATATGCTTGGTAGTTTTGTTGGTGTTGGATTAATGCTCTTGTCTGGGTTCCAAGAATGGGTGCAATCAGTATTACAAAACCACATCATTTGTTGGGACTTCCCATTTGGATGGCTTCGTGTTGAGAAAAAACATGGCGCGGGAGTACCTTTTGATGAATTGTTTATTGCACGATTACATTTTTCACTTTTGGATATCCAACTGAGACACTTCACACGACTACCAATGTTACTCCTCCTTATTTCCCAAAAGGTGTCATGTAGTTTACGTTCCACCACCACTTGCTTATCTTGGAACACGGAGTCATCTTCTTGTGGGGGAACCCTTGAAGTCGATGGTGCCTCTATACCTTGCCCATATACACTTCCTTCTGTTTGAAATATAATTTTTTTGGGACGGCCCCGCACCTTGCATTCCTTGGTAACATGAACAAATTCAGGTCTGTGACTACTACCATCTTCTACATCCACAACTAGGGAAGGCCTCCTCTTCTGTCACATGGTCTCTCTCTCACCCTCTAAATTGACCCTATTGTGATACATTAGAGTGCCAGTGACATCCTGTTGAACTGCTTGTGCTACTGTTGTAGGCTTGAATGGATGCTTTGATGAGCTTCTATCAATTAGATTCTTCAAGCTTGGTCCAGCTCCCAAATGTTTTCCCATAATATATGCACGCTGTTTTGCACTTTGCAAAAGAGCATTTACCATATCAGAGACAACTGCATCGTACAAGGAAATTTTATCTTTCTGCCCCTCTCCAGCAAGCTAGCTACCATGTTTGAATTCTGATAAATTGGTTCGTGGAGTATTTGCTGCGGCATTACTATCCAACACCTATCAAATGTAAACACAAATATTTTAGAATTGAACATAAAAAATGGTTTATAGTTATCAATTTGAATTTGTGGTGAGAATACATTAAAATTTGTGGTCTTGCATTATATAAACAACTTACTGCTGCCATGAAATTGCCCCAATGAGCAATTCTGACATTCCACCAGCTCAACCAACTATCCAAAGCAGGGACATCACACTCCTTCACTTTTGCTATCCGCCACCACTATCTAATCAACCTGTAGTGTTCCAATGTTTTGTCCCTGGTTGCGGAAGTCCTCCAATTTTCGCATAATAACTTGTGTTGAGCCTGTTGATCCTTTGGAACATATGCATTGGTGTGTCTCACAAGGCTTTGTTCCCAATGAAATAGGCATGACCTTTCACGACCACTCATGACATTATCTGCGCCCCCGTTATACACTGTTTGAACTGCCCTCCAGTTCGCTTGGGACTCATCTGCCATGAATCCATGAAAGTTAGCATGGTCGTGACCAGAACGCTTCATCTCCTAGAATAGAATTTGTGCCTAAGTATCCTCTTCCTTCATCTCAGACATAGCTATGCTCAACAGCTCTTGTACACTGAACCAAAACAATCAAGGGCATGTTCGTAAGTTTTTCTTCAAATTGGAAAAAGTTTTGTCTAACTCTGTTGAAATATAAAAGAGATACCTTGGGTCATAGACGTGGCATGCCATTGTTGACCATCCAATTACTCTTCTGGTGTGATCAAATTGAACCCAAGCATAGTTGAGATCCCCATTGTTTGTTCGTCACATTCGATTTACTAGATCTACTCCTGAAGTAGGTCCCTTCGTTGACATTTTGAAAACAAAGCAACGGTCTTCTAAAGAACCTTGTCATGAGAATCTGCTACCATGAAAGAAGTCATACATTGAACTCTTCTTTAGGTGTAGAAGACTGTCCAAACCATCTCCTAAAGACATGACTGTGTTCTTCGCCTTGGAAACCATCCGACGTAATCTGACACATATACACCATAAATTAGAACTTGTTTTAGGGTTCCAAAAAAGAAATTCTAAAACAAAGATTTTATTTATTAATGATGATGTACATTCTATTTTGGACAAGAGGAATAAACTCATCCAAAAAGTTTCCAAGTTCTAGATCTCCGACAACCTCATTTCGTAGGCGATCAGGCTTTGTTAGAGTTTGTTCGCCATACACTTGTTTCTTTCCTTTCATTCATCAGTATCTCGGTGTTTTCTCTTTTTCTATTTTCGTTTTCTATTTCAATCCTGAAAATAAAACACAACAACATTATGCACTGTACAAGTAAATCTCCGCTTTCATCTAGACATAATAGGATTTGATTATATCAATATTGGCCCGGTGTTCACACACCTCGCCTGTCAGATCAACCAACTTCACAATGTAGCCACGTGACTAAAACATGAATGGGGGCTAATGGAAAAATTGTAGAAGGTAGGCACTCAGTCTCCCAAGCCACATAAATTTACTTCAAACTTCACAGTATCTTGTCTGCACGGTAACCCCATAAAGACCAAGATGTAGCAGTTACACAAGCACGCCATGCATGCAGATGGGTATCGTGAATCTAGACCCAAAAATAGTAGGGTTTACATTTTGGAGGGAAAGCCAAGTGGCCCAATAGGGTTTGGACCTACTATAAAAGGACGTAACTCGTGGAGAGACACATCTTCTCTCTTCTCTCTCTCATTTCATCATGATACATGGTTTTCTTTGGGTTCTACTACTCATTGGTGCACTCTCATCATATTATCTTGCAATTCTATGTGTACAATGATCATTTATTGATATTTTTGGTTTCACACGTGTGAAATATAGTAGAGTATTGTAATTGTACAGACAACAACTATATTTTATGTTTTGGTTCATTTTTTATCAGTATCTCTTAGAGTTTGCATCTCATTTTGTATGTAGATGCTGATTTTTCTACATTGGCAGGATTGTTGGTTTGCTCCTTATTGTAACCAAAGATAAGGGACATGGATTGGATCTTGAATAGTCTGAAATCCTTCACGTGATATTAGAGCCATAGTTGTGGGTGTGGTCTAGGCGGGTGTAGCTAAAAAGGACTATGCCTTCAGGGAGAGTGTTAGAAAGTGTCAAGGCTATAGCCCTTGCACAACACTCTAGCAACACAAATGGGTAGCTCAGTGGTAGAGCACCCTACCCAAAAGGAGGGAGGTCCTGGGTTCAATTCCACCAAGTGTAAAAAGTTTTCACATGGTATCAGAGCTATTGTGTTTCAGGTTATGAAAGGATCAACCACATTTATCAAAGATTTGAAGGAGTTACCAATGCTAGAGCATGTTAGATTGATTTCTACTAAAAAATCAGCATATTTGCATATGTAGAATTGATCTTTTGTAGGTCAAAACTCAATATAGGGTTATATAGTTGATCAATTCTGATTTCACAGTTGGTTTACTAGAATTAGCCAATTTTTGGTGCATTAGGAAGGTCTCATTGGAGGCTACAAGATGCTATATCAAGTTTTTAGAAATTACATATAGAATTTGAGTTATTCAATTTTTTGTGATTTTGTCAAAACCCTATTTTTTATTGGATCTCTAGTTTGTGAGGTTTTTGAACTTCATTTGAGTGTGTTCCAATCTTAGGAAGTAGCAAGAATCATTAGATTGAGGATAGATCATAAGTTGATCAGGATTTCACTATTTTATGTGTTGATTTTCTAGCTAGAAGTGCTAGAAGAGATTTGAGAGGTTCCATATCTTTGTGATTTCTTCTTGAGTTCATTTGTTGACATTCATGTCATTGCAACATGGCTATGGGTGGTGGATTCATGTTGGAAGGCAATGATAGGCTTACCTCAATCAACTATTATACTTGGAAGGTGAGGATGGAGTCCTTATTGGAGATGAATGAGTTGATGGTGATTGTTGCAGGAGTGGAGGGGAGGCCTCAAGCACCTCAAGATCAAGTGAGGTATGACAAGAGATCTAAAAAAGTTGTACACATGATAAAGATGAATGTTACTAATGAACTTCTCAAGGAAGTTCATAAGTGCACATAATCTTTGGAGGCTTGAGAAGCTTTGAAGAAGCTTTATGAATCCAAGTCTAAATCGAGAGTGCTTACTCTTAGGAGACAAATCTTTCAAAGTTTCCAAACGAAGGAAGAGAATACTCATGCTTTTGTTTTGAGGGTTAAAGCATTCAATGATGAGTCAGCATGTATTGATGAAAGTATTAAGGAGGTAGAACTTGTTCAAGTTATACTTAATGGCTTGTTGGATGATCATGCTAATCTTGTTCAAAGTTTTTCTATTCAAAAGACTTTGTCAAGTATTGTGGATTTGCAAGAGATCGTGGTGAATGAGGAGTCTAGGCTTCAATCAAGAGGAGTGTTAGCATCTGTGCTAACACAGAGAAAAAATAAAAATGAGAGAAATAAAACTCCATGGCATGTGTTTTGTAAGTCCACATATGAGTAGATTTGTTTTTTATCCTTGCAATATTTATTTTTTAGGAAAATTCAATTTATTACATGAGTTGGATTTGATATTTTTAGATTTTCAAACTTCTGGATATCATGCATGTCTCATTTGTGGACCAAATATTGATGCTCGACACTCATGTCATCGAAACAAAGTTCTATATGAAAATCATCGCAAGCACTTGCATGATGAAAATCATCCATTTAGTATTTCATTCGAAAACGAAGCATATAGCTATCAAGTATCATGTAATTCGGGACTTAGTCGAAAAAAAGATACTAAAGATAGTCTTCATACCTACAGAGGAATGATAGTTGATATCTTTACAAAGCCACTTAGTAAAGATTTGTTCGAGAAGCAGCAAAGAAGATTGGGGTTAATCAAACTGCCCACTTTGAGAGGGAGCTATAGAACACCTGATCAACCAAATCTCGGTTCTACTAAGAAAGTGCACAGTTTAACTGACAAAGGATGAGATACGAACTCGAACTCGAAATATTTCTATTCTTGTTTCAACCTCAAAAGATTCGTGAAATATATCTTGTTTCAAACTCAAAAGATTCAATCGTCTTAACGGTTAGATTTATTGTTAGAATTAAAAGGCCAAAAGACTTGTCCTGCAACAATATAAATACATGTGCACTACTCATTGTAAACACTCAATCAGAGGCACAACAGCGAAATAAGACAACAAGAGATATATACTAATGATTCAGATTCAGAATTATAAAAATTCATTTTTGATCAAAGTTTCTCAATTTCTGATTGTCTAAAATTGTCTCTTATTTTCACATGCTTTATTCAATCAAGGTAAAACTGTTCTATTCGTACATAGACCAGAAACAAACCCGATTGAAGACATTAATATTAGTTTGATTTATTCAAACTTTCATTGTGTTCTCTGAGGAAGAATTATAACTATTTTTCCTTCACATTTTATCTGCTCAGAGATAGCATAGAGTACGCGGTTTTGATCCGCAACTTGCAAATGGGTCCTACTATGACACTCGAAAAGGCAGTTGTCAAGATTCGAGAAGAAGTCGAAGCTCGAGAGCACCTTGATGACAAGGATGCTTCTGACCAAGCAATCTACAGCAGCAAGGAAAAGACTAAGAAGCAATTCAAGCCTAGGAGCGAGTCAGACCAAAAGCAGGATCGAGATCAGCAAACAGAAAGAGCCAACAAAGGCAAATGGAAGAACAAAGGAAGGTCGAAACAACAGAATGGAGACAAGAAGACATGTGTGAGATGCAAACACGAAGGACATACTGTTGATTCTTGTTGGCTAAATCTGAAAATTGAGTGTATCCATTGTCATAAAAAGGGTCATGCAACCATGGATCGTCGCCTGAACCCAAGAAACAAACAAGCTCAAAGCAGACAATAGAACAATAATAGTTCATCCTATGTTTAGGAGCAGAGAGCTCAAAGATGGGCGAAGAATGATCAAATCACAGAAATTCGACCACCTACATCTGTGCAGACATGTGTGCAGTATCAACACCTGACACACAGGAGATAATCCTTGATTCATGAGCTACCTCGCACTTCGTTACATCAAGATGGATCATGTCTGATTTTCCCCTAAAATTCAAATGATAGAATCAATGCACACAATGATGATAAAAAATAGTTGACCAAATCAAGCCAACTCGAGCAATGTTCGAGCTGGCTAGTACATGTGTCTTCTAATAGACAAGGCATAAATATTGTTCCAACTTGAACAACGTTCGAGTTTACTAGTTCATTTTCACAGTTCGAATTTGAACCTGAGAGTGCTAGGCATGAGTAAGGTATAAAAGAGACCTTGGTATGCGGACCATCGTTTATGAAAATTGGAGACAATGTGGGACTATAATTTAAAAAGCCAAAAAGCTAAATAATGTTTATAGAACATGAAATTCCAAGAAAACCACTTGCTTAAGAATCATAAACATTAAGAAACATCTATTTTTCTATATGTATTTTGTGAATGAACATTTAACTTCATTGACCTCAAGTTAGGATCTATCGAAATGAGGCCATGTGGTAGTATTCTCTAAAAAGCAAGAGAGAATTTTGGTAGTGTATTAGAGTCAAAAAAGATTTGAATAACAATCATAAACAATAACCAAGTATTGATTGTCTTGAATTGTTTTGACCATATGAGACCATCTTGTGTACATTTTCAAATTAGTCGAATAAAATATCTATATCTATACATATATCTTATAGATATTCTTGAAAATTGCTTTGGGCATAGTATTTACCTATCTCTCTTATTCTAGCCTTCTATTCTATTTCTTATGCTATCGATTTGAAATTTCGTTCCCTTCATCAAGTGTGCTATCGGAGACCAATCCAGAGTTCCCACTTTAACCATTTAGGTGCCACTCTACTATATTGAGAATATTAGTTTGAAATGTCTTTCCCTCCATTGTGAAAATTTTAGACATCAAATATTTCTCTATTGAGACAAGAGGTGCATCTCTACAATGTCGAGACTGTAAGCAAACATATCACTCATCGACGGCAAGGGACGGGTAATGTGCTCTATAGTATGCAAAGTTTGCATGCAAAAAGGTCAATGAACTTTGACATGGTATAGTGGAAGTGGAGAGGAAATCTCAAGATCAAAAACTATTGGTGTGTTTAGTGTGCTGAGATAGTAGAAAAAATTGTATGTATAATTTGAAATTTGAAATGTCTTTTCCTCCATTTTAAAAATTTTAGAAATCAAATATCTCTCTATCGAGACAAGGTTTGCATCTCTACAATGTCGAGACTATAAGCAAACAGGTCACTCACCAACAACATGAAAAGAGAAGAGATCTATAAGGCACGGTGTTTGTACGCAAAAAGGTCAATGATTATCGACATGATATAGCAGAAGCGCAGAGGAAATCTCAAGATCAAAAGCTATTGGTGTGTTCAGTGTGCAATGAAGGAAGAACCCTATTCATGTACTGTAGATGAACAGGTTGCATAAAAAGCTATGAAAAACGAGGACCAGACATACGATTCTAGTGATAGAAAATATATGAAACAACGGACATACCTGACAATAGCTTCTTGCTACCTGCATTGTCGGGCTGACAGATCCGCTGCACCAAGGACCAAGAAAGAACCAACCAGCTCGTATATCCTCAATGGGTTCAAGGAAGCATCATGGCAAGAGAGAACAGCCTTAGAGAATTTCTTATAGCTTCTCGATCGCTTTCAATATTTGTGTGTTCTTGCAAACTATTTGATGACATTGAGCATCAGTAGCGTCAAAGTACTCTGAAATATTGTCTTTACTACATAGATTAAGGACACCGACTGAAAATATCAGCACTAAAAAATAGATTTGCATTCCTTTGGCATGTAGTGTGGATCTAAGTATGCCAGACAATGTTATCTATAAAATTATTTTAGCACTGTCTCGAGTAGTAGTTCTTTATATAATCCAAGCTACTTCAAAGAGAGAGAGAGAGAGAGAGAGAGAGAGAGAGAGAGAGAGAGAGAGAGAGAGAGAGAGAGAGAGAGAGAGAGAGAGAGAGAGAGAGAGAGAGAGAGAGAGAGAGAGAGAGAGAGAGAGAGAGGAGGGGGGGGGGGGGGACCTCGAGCTAAAGTAGTTAATAATAGGGACCAGTGTTAGACTATAATAGAGAAGGCATAGAGAATTGTTCTATCTATAGCCTGCTCCAGTTGGCTAGATCATATTTATAGTGACCTTCAAATCTCATTTTCTTGATATGTGTCTTTCTTCAATATAGATTTGAAAGATGTGGATATTATTCAAAGTCTTCAAAACAAATAAGCTATAAAAAATAGTCCTAACTTGAGACTGCTCGAGTTGCCTACTAACTTGAGCAATATTCGAGTTACAACTACATTGTCTCATATGGTCTCAATAACAATTTCTTCTATACTAGTATCTCGAATAGTGTTCGTTACAGCTATGTGGTCGCATATGGTCTCAGAAACAACCTCTTCTTATAGCAATAACTCGAACAATGTTCAAGTTGATCCCGGAAATAAACTCTTGTTGTACTAAGAACTCGAACAATGTTCTAGTTATAGCCATTTTGTCTCAGGAACAACCTCTTCTACACTACTAGCTCAAACATTGTTCGAGTTGCCACTATATTGTCTCAAGAACACCCTCTTCTATGGTAGCAGCTCGAAAAGTGCTCTAATTATAGCTATATTGCTCATATGGTCAAGAACAATCTTTTGTTGTACTCATAACTCTAATAATGTTACAACTATATGGTCTCGGGAAGAACCTCTTGTTGTACTAATAACTCGAACAATGTTCGAGTTACAGCTATGTGATCTCAGGAACAACCTCTTCTTGTACTACTAACTTGAACAACATTCAAGTTACAGGTATATGGTCTCAAGAACAATCTCTTCTATATTGGTAACTCGAACAGTGTTTGAGTTACAACTATATGGTCTCAAGAACAACCTCTTCTATACTGGTAACTCGAATAGTGCTCAAGTTACAGCTAAATCCCTCATATGCTCTCAGGAACGACTACTTCTTGAACTATTCGAGTTACAACTATATGGTCTCATATGGTCTCTTGAACAACCTCTATTTGTACTAATAACTCAAACAATGTTCGAGTTACATCTATATGGTCTCATAAAAAGTTGTAACCTCTTGTTGTACTAATAACTAGAATAATGTTCGAGTTACAACTATATTGTCTCAGGAACAACCTCTTCTATAATACTAGCTCGAACACTATTCGAGTTACCACTATATTGTCTCAAGAACAACCTCTTCTACACTACTAACTCGAACATTATTCGAATTCTAGCTATATGGTCTCAGGAACAACGTTGCTCTTCTATACTAGCAGCTAGAACTTAGTGCTCTAATTACAACTATATTGCTCATATGGTGAGGAACAACCTTTTGTTGTACTCATAACTCTAATAATGTTCTACTTACAGCTATATAGTCTTAGGAAGAACCTCTTGTTTTACTAATAACTCGAACAGTGTTTGAGTTAAAGCTATGTGATCTCAAGAACAACCTCTTCTTGTACTACTAACTTGAACAACATTCAAGTTATAGCTATATGGTCTTAGGAACAACCTCTTCTATACTGGTAACTCGAACAATGTTTGACTTACAACCATATGGTCTTAGGGACAATCCTCTTCTATACTGGTAACTCGAATAGTGCTTGAGTTATAGCTAGATCCCTCATATGGTCTCAAGAATGACTACTTCTTGTACTATTCGATTTATAGCTATATGGTCTAATCTGGTCTCCAGAACAACCTCTTTTTGTACTAATAACTCGAACAATGTTCGAGATATAGTCTATGGTCTCAAGAATAGCTGTAACCTCTTGTTGTACTAATAACTCGAACAACGTTCGAGTTACAACTATATTGTCTCAAGAACAACCTCCTCTATACCACTAACTCGAACAACCTCACTATTTACTACTATATTGTCTCAAGAACAACCTCGTATACTAACTCGAAACATTGTTTGAGTTACAGCTATATGGTCTCAGGAACAATGTTGCTCTTCAATATTAACAGCTCGAACAATGCTCTAATTACATCTATATTGCTCATATGGTCAGGAACAATCTTTTGCTGTAGTCATAACTCTAATAATGTTTTACTTACAGCTATATGGTCTCATATGGTTTCAGGAACAACCTCTTGCTATACTAATAACTTGAACAATGTTCGAGTTACAACTATGTGATCTCAAGAAGAACTTCTTCTTGTACTACTAACTTGAGCAACATTCAGGTTATAGCTACATGGTCTCAAACACATCCATTTCTATACTGGTAACTCGAATAGTGTTCGAGCTACAACTATATGGTCTCAGGAACAACCTCTTCTATACTGGTAGCCCGAATAGTGCTCGAGTTATAGCTAAATCCCTCATATGGTCTCGGGAATGACTACTTTTTGTCCTATTCGAGTTACAGCTGTATGGTCTCATATGGTCTCCAGAACAACCTCTTTTTGTACTAATAACTCAAACAATGTTTGAGTTACAGCTATGGTCTCAAGAATAGCTGTAACCTCTTGTTGTACAAATAACTCGAACAATGTTCGAGTTACAACTATATTGTCTCAAGAACAACCTCCTCTATACCACTAACTCGAACAACCTCCTCTATCCTACTATATTGTCTCAAGAACAACCTCGTATACTAACTCGAACATTGTTCGAGTTGCAACTATATGGTCTCAGGAACAATGTTGCTCTTCAATACTAACAGCTCGAACAATGCTCTAATTATAGCTATATTGCTCATATGGTCAGGAACAATCTTTTGTTGTACTCATAACTCTAATAATGTTCCACTTACAGCTATATGGTCTTATATGGTTTCAAGGAAGAACCTCTTGCTATACTAATAACTCGAACAATGTTCGAGTTACAACTATGTGATCTCAGGAACAACTTCTTCTTGTACTACTAACTTGAGCAACGTTCAGGTTATAGCTACATGGTCTCAAACACATCCATTTCTATACTGGTAACTCGAATAGTGTTCGAGCTACAACTATATGGTCTCAGGAACAACCTCTTCTATACTGGTATCCCGAATAGTGCTCGAGTTATAGCTAAATCCCTCATATGGTCTCGTGAATGACTACTTTTTGTCCTATTCGAGTTATAGATGTATGGTCTCATATGGTCTCCAGAACAACCTCTTTTTGTACTAATAAGTCAAACAATGTTCGAGTTACAGCTATATGGTCTCAAGAATAGCTGTAACCTCTTGTTGTACGAAAAATGTTTGAGTTATAGCTATATGGTCTCAGGAACAACCTCTTTTATAATGATAACTCGAACATTTCTCGAGTTACAACTATGTTGCTCATATGGTCTCAAGAACAGCCTCTTGTTGTACTCATAACTCGAACAATGTTTGAGTTACAACTATATGGTCTCCAAAACAACCTCTTCTATACTAATAACTTGAACATTGCTCGAGTTACAGCTATAAACCTCTTGTTGTAATGATAACTCGAACAATGCACGAGTTACAATTATATCGCTCATATGGTCTCAAGAACAACCTCTTTTTATACTATTAGCTCAAATAGTGTTCGAGTTATAGCTATTTGGTCTCACATGGTCTAAAGAACCACTTTATTATGTACTAATAACTCTGAACAAAGTTTGAGTTACAGCTCTATGGTTTGAGGAAAAACCTCTTGTTACAATTTTAGCCTATGCCATCACCAAAGTTTTCTCAATGTTCAGCCTGTCCACGTGACATCTTACATGCTGTAGATTCGAAATGCAATTGAGGGTGTTGATCTGATTTCTCAAATTAAGAACTATATTGCGTGTGTGTCTCTTGTTGGCTTTGTGGCTATATGTGAGAGCGCCAGGGCTGGGCCTAGCCGGGAACGACGCCCCGTCGTCGATGAGGAGTCCAATTTGTGTATAATTCAAGGAATTAGAGCATGTAGATAGCCTTAGAAAATTTGATGATGGCTTAACTGAGAGCCAAATGATCGTCCACATCACGCACAATTCTTCTGAATGCTTGCACGATATCTGAATCTAAGTGTTTTTTATCGTTTTTGAGATTGATTACACTTTGATTTACTAAGAAAATTGTTTGTTGTCTGCAATGATTTATTGTTGTGAAAATAATGGATGTTTTTCCAATTTAAGATGAGTGAATGCAGTGTTCTATTCCTGTGACTAGATTTTCATGTTAGATCATTCGACTTTGCTGGTGAAACACTAGTCATTAAGACTAATGCTATCAATAAGAGCCATTTTAAAAGCTTGAGGGTAAACAATTGTGAAAGCACAACTCTAGCAATTTCTTAAAGGATCAATCGCAACTGTAGAGAGACAGCCCTAGTGTGGCCATCGTTGCTGCCTGCTGCCCGTGAGGGAGACAGTTTTGATAATGCGCGATGGCTCTCCTCTTTCATTAGCCATCTAATTTGTAAAAATTGATTCCATTGAAGCTGCCATGAAGCAATTGAAGGTTTTGGAAGAAAAGTTCAAAAGCAAAAAGCAGGAACTGAAGAGAAAAAACTTGCTATCTGCTGCCTCTGCAATCTTGCTACCTGCGTGACACTTCAGATTGATTGTGTGTACCTTCGCACTTCAGATTTTTCTACTAAAAATGAACGCGAAGAACATTTCGCCATTAGCATGTCCTCTTGCGCAGTTCCATGCCACCTCCATCTATATTTGCATCGCCTCTATACAAAACAACAAAATTAGCATTTGATTCAGAGGTTTTAGTGACTGGTGAAGTACACAAGTCTGGTTTGTCCCTGAAAGAGAAGGCTGCCTCACCCACACATCGTTTTGTTGTTGCGGCTACCATCTCTTTTTCTCTTGGATCCTTTTTGTCCTCTAATTTGCTACTTTCCAGGGTAGGGATCGTCACACCAAATGCTCTAGGCTCATCCAAGGCTCCAAGCAAGGTGACTCCAAAGACTGCATCAATCGTTCCTTCTCAAAAGAAGGTTCACACTCCAATACATGTTCTGCCCTCTTCTGAGGTCACGTTTAGCGTAAATGCATCGAAACCGTATGTCGGGACTAGAAAAGTTTCACATTTTGTTTCACTATATCTCAAAGCCTTGGTTTGACATTTTGTGAGGAAATTGTTGACAAGTTTTGTGAGTAAGATTTACTTATAAAGCCTGGGTTTTTAACATTACGGTTGTAGCTCGCAAACAATTTACTTACGAAAGTTACCTTTTCTACTTAGTTATGACTAAAAACAAGGAACAAAACTTAGCACTTTCTGTTTTGACTACATTAGTGATGATCAGAAACAAGGAAATTATCAATAAAGAAGCTATAATATCATATCATAAGAATGCATCCGAATAGGCAAATTCAACACCCGGTTTTCAAATTGACCAGCGCAATTGCATAATCAAATCGTTGAAGGTAGTCTAATCTCGACATATTGTCATAGGCAACCAAGTCGCACACTTGATTTGGATCATCTCCACATGCTAAGAAAACTTTAAACAAGACACATATCAACAAACCACTTATCAAGCACAATTCAAGCTAGAATTGCTAGTTGTACTAATAACTCGAACAATGTTCAAGTTACAGTGATATGGTCTCAAGAACAATCTCTTCTAGTTATACATGTTTAAAGGTAGCATTAACCATGTTGTATTTGATTGGGTTATGCCTAAGGTTTGTTATGATCTCAAAATCTGTCGTCATTGATACGGGATAGTAGTGTTTCTCGACTGATGCCGTTGCTACTATTTCTTGCTTGGTTGACCACCCTATTATCATGGACGCTTCTTCTTTCACTTTTCGGGGTTCCCTTGGGCTACTATAAAAATCTCTTTTTGTAGTACCCCTCGTGTAGGTTCCTTTGACCCCCCACTTACAATTTTAAGCTCTTGGTAATCACCTGCACAAAATTCTCTATCTACTGATTTCTAATATGCCTAATGTCATATAAGTGTGTGTGTGTGTGTGTGTTCGTCAAACATTGAACTAGAAAATAATGTGGGTTAGTAAGCTCCATCCATTAATGCTTATCCTTGTGCACCATAATACACCTTCTATACTGCAAATGCCTATGTGCCAAGATATAATCTACTCGTTAGTACACTTTAAGACACTTGATGCTTCACTTGATACATGTACCAATTTTCTTACTCCACCCTCCACACTACAACATTCCACTCTTTCCTACACAAAGTTTATAATCCTGTGCGGCCAAACAGTTGTAGGCCTTGTCATTCTTTAGTTCTATGGTACCATTCTTGATACATTAGTGAGTACTAGTGAGTATAATGGCTTATACTTGACAACTACATGTTGTGGGCTAGGTTTTATAAAAAATATGTTGTTGATGTTGTGTTTTAATGAGTGGTAGTTTTGTCAAACTTACTTGTTCATGCATGCACATTTGCTGATGTTCTTTTTCAACCAAGTTGTGGTTGGAGGCCTAGTGGATCTACAATCCCATGGAGTGGGAATGCCTTTACTTTGTGCATACCCTTTGATCACCAATCTTGCCTTGTGCTTTGCTATACTTCAGGCAAGATTAAAAGCACATGTGTTGGAGATCTATGTCACTTTTAAAGAATAGAGGATGGCATGGCATGCGTGAGTGTGGAAAAAGGCTGGCAACTTGATGCAAAGCTCCCTTTTCCAACAATGGGTGCTGAGACAATAGAAGAGGCCATTGGTACCTACGTGTTGTGGTCACTTTTTGAAATGAAAAAACATTGCCTTGATGATGTCTCTAGCACTATTGTTGCTCAAGAGCTTGATGGCAAAGTTGCTTGGCAAAAGCAGGGGAATTCGTTGATACAGGAGGAGGTTTTTGAAAGGACAAATTTTGAGGATAAATGTACAAGAACAACAATTTTATCCAAAAAAGAAATGTGATAGTTTTATTCAACGAAGGGATTGGATTGGGAGACATGTTTTATTGGTACATAAATGTGGGGATGAATCCATTACTCTAGGAAAGGCTATTGTGTCGCTTGTTTCACCACATGACATTGTGGGCAATGAGCAGCTGGGTGTGGACTCAGTTGGTGTAATTGTATACATGACAACGTTGGTCAATGCCCAGCATGTCACACACAACTAGAAGAAGATCATGTGTATCGGTCCATACCATACGTGCAAACGAGCAATGGTTTTCCACTGCTACAAGCTGATAGTTCTATCAAGAGAAGGGCCTTGTCACCGGAGGAAGTCTTTGGATGTGATGAGTCATCAGAGATGCCAAATTTGCAGTCCATACAGTTCAACATTTCAAAGAATACACCATCAGGATTCAATGCGGCCATAAAATCAAATGCAATTAAATTCAACAAAGGAGATAGTTTGAACTACCAAGTGCATGCTTCGAGGCAAGGACATGCTACAATGTATGGCAATGGAAGCAAAAAGAAAACAAAGGTATGTGGTATTTCTAGTGTCATGGTAGTCTCCACAATTGATTGTTGCAAAGGGTAGTGTTGCCAAATAGCAAGCCGCAAAGAAGTTTTTGAGTCTCGTGTGAACTATTACGGGCAACAACATAATGATCGACTAACATTTGTATTTGATTCATTTTCATCAGCACCAATGGGAACTAGAAAGATGATGTATAATAGAAAAGGTATTTGTGAAAAAGCTTGGTGGATTATTCATGGTATTTCTAGAGCTTCATTTTTTAGATACAAATATCTATGGAAAAGGGGTGTAGTGAAAGGGATGCATGGTAACATGGGAAATTACAGAGAACATGGACATGTTACTGAAGCCAAGGAAGCAATTTGGGAGTTCATAAAAACAATCGTAGACAGAAGGCCACTCAATCGTCAAACAACCACACAATATGTTTTTCCCAGCGTGTATAAGGTAAATGACATTCAAAATGAAGTCAATGGTCAATTTGAAATAGTGAACGTCAAAGGCATCTCACAAGCTATGATGATTAGATTGCGGAATGATGATTTCGAGGAGATTCAAATAGCAACAAACAATGGTTTCTCAAGATGTGATGTGTGCACATCCATAAAAGAGAAATTGCAATCTATAAAGGTGGTCTCTAAAAGACTTAAATACCTTGAAGAGAAAGAAAAGCACATGAAATTGCAACGTGCTTGTCGTAGTGTATATTACAGTCATAGGTTGTTGTCATGCTTGAAATCGAATGAATACCTTTGCATAATTCATGACAAAATGGACCAAAAGAAAACAAGCATTGCTCGATTGGTTCCAGAATCAAAAGCTATAGCAGGAGCATATTCCATGCCTTTGCCACTTATGGGTATGCTTACGCACACAACTACAATATGGGCATTTTGCCACGCGACGCTGCTACGCGAATTTGATACTTAATCATAATTTTGACATTTTTCTTTGCGTGGCTCTACCACGCGTGGTACATCCAAGCCAAAAATTCTCCGAGGACCTTGCCGGTCAAATCCAAGCTGGAGGTGGGTTTAGCAATGAATTTTTTTTTTCTCGTGGCATTGCCACGCGTGGCAGTGCCATGGAAATTTTTTTAAACCAAAATTCAAAAAAACGAGCACCAACATTGCTCGGCGTGGTAAAGCCACGTGTGGAAGTGCCACGCAAGACTGTTATTTAACCGCCTCTAATCTGACATCTGACATTCACTTATTTTGGAGGTTTGCCACACGTGGCCAATCTCTAGAGAAAATTCCAAAAAATTGTAATTTTATATTGCCAAATTTGCCATGCGTGACAAAATATATTTGTTGTAATTTCCTTTAAAAACTATTTGAATAATTTTTTGATAAACAAACAACTCTATGATTAATTTAAAATTAAATGAAATTTTTTTTAGGCTTTAAATAAGTGTGGACTAATAATAAAATGATTATTATGTGATCATGATTGTGAATTAAAAATCAAATGACCATTGTGTCAAATTATTGTGCTCTGACAAAATCAATATTGTGCTTTGACCAGAGTGAAGATATAAATATATCACTTTAATAGATTTTAAATTTAGTAAGGATCTTTCAAAAGGAAAAAAATTTTGAAGCGACTATAAATGATCAACGTATGCTCACTAATTGTTTTATTTGGTCAATCAATTTTTGCTAGATCTTTAATAAGATATAGATTGCATTGAAAGCATTTGATTTAAAATGAATCATAAGTGATTGGTAGATTGAAATCAAGATAAACTTGAAAAATGCAAGAATGTATCATAAAGATGCAATAATTACGTAAACTATCATTTTATCACAAAAATGATTGTGATATATATATATAATTTATCCATCATCACAAGATTTGAATTCATCAGCCAATACATCTTGCAACTCATCTCCGCTTAGATGATTTTCATTATCACTATAGTAATCGGGACCCTCTCTCAATATTGTCGTTTGTGTCAGAATCATTCGATTCATTTATAGTATTTTCTATAATAATTAGAGAACTTGGAGATATTTCTATATCCGTATCAACCATGTTTGTGTTGTCAATATTCGAGTCCTCCATTTCATTCTCAATGTATGCATTTTCAAATACATGTCTAGCGCGTGGCTTTACTTACAACATACCACCACTTGTTGTTTAGTCGATCAAGTTGAAAAAATACCTACACATTTAACAATGTTAAGTTAAAATATTTGTTCCAACATGGAACTAAGGTCCACATGAATAGTTGTAATGAAATAGTGTATGTTACTGATTATGATTGAGAAAAAATGAATGTCATGTGACACACCTGTTCACAATGACGAGGCAACACCAATGTGTTTGAATAATCCATGCTTAATGTCTTGGTTGAATCGATAGCAAAAAATCCACTACGATCTCTTTTCACTTTGATAATTGATTTTGAACCATTTCACATCAAACAAAAAGTATTTTCCATTTTCACCAAAGCACACTTCATATATATCTTGAATAGTTCCTACATACTCAAGCTCTCTAGAGATTGGACTTTGGTCTCGTGCACTACTCCGACTTTCTTGATTAAAAGATGCCATAACACCACAATCATAAGTTCGTCATTTCATATCAACTCGTTCGATGCGATGATGACGACCATATGCCCACATTGCACTATACTTTCGATACTGCCACATATTAATTGCAATTAAGACAATAATTAATCATTATACAAACTACATTGTATTTTATAAAAAAACAATAAACAAACCTTCCAATCAAATCCTCTTGCAAAGTCCCATTCCATGTCAGATATGACTTGTCCATTTGATCTTGCTTGTTGGAGTGTGTCAACCATTCATTCTATGGTGCATTAGTTGGGCAATGGCTCAACATCACGTGAAGGTGCAACATGACCCTATGTCTATTATGTTGGTGTCTAATTCTAGGCAATGTTCTTTGTTTTTTCTCTTGTTCATATAATTCCAACCACTTATCCATCACTCCAGAATTTAGAGCATGAAAGTAGAAATTTTTTTTCTAAGAAAAGGTGTCATTTTCTTAGGAGCACCCATACCTTGGGGTTTTTCACCTTTTACCTCATTGTTTTTCTCATCATTCCATAGCCGTGGAGTAGACGGATGTATTTGAAGCAAAAATTCAGTGACATAAATAAGAGATTCTTGCGCTAACCACCCTTCGACCATACTTCTCTCTGGTCTTGCTTTTTAACGCACAAAATCTTTCAAAACTTTCATGAATCTCTCCAAAAAGACACCCACCTATAAATATTTATTGCATGATAAGAGCAATATTCAATGACATAAAAAAAAATGATGCTAAATATGTTGAAGCCACAAAAACCAAAATAGTGTATTTTGTACCTTGAGTGCACAGGACCGACAATACCAATTTCTTGGACCAAGTGCACAAGCAGATGCACTTGTATGTCCAAGATGGAGGTTGGAAAAACTCTCTCATAAATACATACAGCCTCCACTATACCTTCATGTTTTTTCTCCACATGAAGATATGTCACACATCCATCTACACCATATTTGTAGTATATGATCATCATATGACTTTATCGAATTTGTAGGTAGAATAAATATGCAATAGCATATATGGTGAGTGAAAGAAATGTAAGTACCTGACAATGGATGCTAATTTGTAAATGGTATCGTGAAGTTGATCAGTTAGATAACCATGAACACACAGTGGAAATATATACTCAAGCATCTTCAACCAATCATGAGATTCAAGAACATGAAGTTTTTCTTCTGTTGTGAATGATGTTTGTAGTGAATGAGCAAAACTAGTTGGTGTTCTCATCTCGCAAATGACTGACCGTACATACTTGTACTCTTCCATGCATATTGTCCAAGGAAAAGAAAAACTAAATTTTATCTACCAAACCCAAAAGGCAATATCCATAAAAACCAAGGCTACAGCATTGTCAACCATGCCCCCAAGAAAATGGAATTCCTCAAGCAAAGAGCTAGTAACTAATAATTTACCTAATGACAAGCCCTTAAAAAAAAACCTCGATCAGCTGGCATGCAACATGGATTGTCACAAACCGTCATGCATTTTCCCAAATTGCCATTCCAGTAATGTCATGCAAAAATTGGTAAACATATTGTTAGCTGATGCCATACCCCGAGGTGTTGATATAGAACCTCTTTACTCAAGAAGAGCTTCTAGCAGAGATGAAGTTGAGAGCCGAGTCTTAGAGCACGAGAATCGTTAGTGCTAGGCTAAAATTATATATTCTGTGAGCCCCATGGTAATCCCCGAAAGATGGAAAACCATATGGGAGCTAGTAACTTAAACTCTCTCAACTTAAGTCATACTTTTAATAAAGAGGCATCCTATTAATATGTAAGAGGTGGAACCCAAATCTTTATAGAATGGGGTTCACTCAGTTGTAAGAGGTGGAATCCAAAGCATTGTAAAATTGCATTCACTAGCTCATGGATATACATAGAGGCCTCCTCCACGAGTTTTAGAGCACTAGATATTGTACTGAAATGTTGTTGCATTGTTACTTGAAGATCTTCCTATTTGCATTTCCATCTATGCTCCATTTTCATGCATTAAGTTCGAGTACTGATGTATGAATGTGTTTTGCTGTTGATTCTTCTCCATTCTCTGTTCTTACTTAGATTAGTGTAGCAATAATCTACAATATGTAAGGACTCAAGAAACATTACAAATCGATTGTAGAATGTAGGAATCTGAATTGTGATAGATCTAGATCAAAGTTGAGCATCCATTATTAGTAGGATCAAGATCAGGTCATAGAAGTTGCTCCACAGCTCGTGTAGGACCTGGAGAAAAGACTTGTGCTGTGGTTGGAAGATATTAAACAAGCAAACTCACAACATGGAGATATGGAACCTCTCAAATCTCTTCTAGCACTTCTAACTAGAAAATCAACACATAAAATAGTGAAATCTTGATCAACTTATGATCTATCCTCAATCTAATGATTCTTGCCACTTCCTAAGATTGGAACACACTCAAATGAAGTTAGGTAACCTCACAAACTAGAGATCCAATCAAAATTAGGATTGTGACAAAATCACAAAAAATTGAATATCTCAAATTCTGTATGCAATTTCTAAAAACTTGATATATCATCTTGTAGCGTCCAATGAGACCTTCCTAATGCACGAAAAATTGGCTAATTCCAGTAAACCAAGTGTGAAATCAGAGTTGATCAAGTATATAACCCTATATTGAGGTTTGACCTACAAAAGATCAATTCTACGTATGCAAAAATGCTGATTTTTTAGTAGAAATCAATCTAGCATGCTCTAGCATTGGTAACTCCTTCAAACCTTTGATAAATGTGGTTGATCCTTTCATAACCTGAACAAATTCCGTAAAATTGGTATGGCTACTTTTATTGACCGAATTTGATTTCGAGTTGTGGTTCGAAAAGGTAAACAACATTATCTGGCCGACCATGTATCCATAATTGAATCAGCACCAGTTAATACTGAAGTGGATGATGAACTACCAGATGCTGCATTGTTCTATGTTGAAGTAGTACCTGAGTGGGCAATCGATATTGTTGAATATTTGATGGTAGGCCAACCCAATGATTCCTTGATAAAAGTACAAAAGAGACAATTGATTCTTAAAGCACAACTCTATCAATTGATTGCGAGACAATTGTATCGTCGATGAATGGATGATATTTTGAGAAGATGTGTTTTGTTGCATGAAGTACCTGAACCTACCATGTGGGAATGGGCGGAGGACATTTTTCAGCAGATATCACTGTTCAAAAACTTTTGCAATTATGATGTTGGTGGCCTACACTTCATAAAGATATAGAGAATTATATTCAGTCATGTAATGTTTGTCAACATGTCCGACGTCCTACGAAACAGAATTATGAACCTTTGCATCCGATTTTATCGCAAGCACTGTTTGAGAAATAGGGCCTTGACTATGTTGGTCCTATTCATCCTACGGCAAGAGGATCTCAAGCTCAGTACATCATAGTTACAACTGATTCTATGACCAAGTGGATTGAAGCGAAAGCAATTCGAGTTGCTGATGCGAAATCTATGGCTAAGTTCCTTTATAAACATATTATTGTTAGGTTCGGATGTCCTATCGAGATCCTAAGTGATCGCGGAACACACTTTGTGAATGAAACAATAAAGTGTCTGTTGACTTCTTTGTTATTCATCGGTTTAGTACTCCATATTATCTGAGGGGTAATGGCCAAGCTAAATCTTCCAATAAGATTCTCTGCAACATTATGAAAAAAACAGTGGAAGCAAGTCGTTTTGATTGGGAACATAAACTGCATGCAACATTATGGGCATTCAAAACAACTTGCAAAGGTAGTACGAATTAACTACCGTTCCAGCTTATCTATGGTCAAGATGCAGTTATGCCGATTGAATTCCTGATACCATCCTTACGCATAGCGGCAATAGAACGGTTGGATGATACAAAATCCTTACAAATGCATCATGAGGCTTTACAAAAATTTGTGAGACCAGATTGATGGTTGTTCATGCATTAACAGCAGAGAAAAGTCGCCGCAATGCATGGCACGATCGTCGATCACACAAAAAAGATTTGAAGGAAAGAGATCTAGCACTAATGTATAAGATGAAATTGATCAAAGGCAAATTGAAATTTACGGGATAAGGATCATACAAGGTCAAAGAGATATGGAACTATGGAGCAGTTATTTTAGAACATTTGGATGGAAAACGATTTGATACTCTAGTGAATGGCAGTTGATTACGGAAGATTTGGCAGCCAGTTCAACTAGCTTGATCCAACACCTTGTCAATTTTACTTTTGTTGTTTTACAATTTTTTGTTTTCACTACTTGATTGACTTTTCTTTTTTTGAAAAAAGACAGTTAAAAAAAAATGAAAGAAACAGAATCATGAGCAAAAGTCAAAAAAGTCATCAGATCAAAAAAAGTTGAAGGAAAGTATTTTCAAGAATTATCTTTTTATGGAAAAATGTCTCAAAAAACCACTTTTTTAGTCATGTTTTGTACATACAGTTTGGAAAACCTTCGCCAATTTGTTAGTGTCCGGGGGATGACCCATTTCGTGATTGCTCTTTCAATGCTTGGGCTGATGCGTTTGGTCTCAACTGTGTGTGCCTATTCTTGACAGAAGTGCACTACATTGTATGTTTAAATTTGCAAGACCTAGATACTTGACTACAGATCACACACAATGTAACAATCAATCAATCAATCAAATACAGCACGACAATCAGAGATGGAAGAACAAAATGTATTTTATATCTGGTTGCAAAGTGAGTCGGCAGTGTCTTGCTCGTTGGCGGTGTGACGCTCTTCTTACAACATTTGCTATGTTCTGCTCATTGGCAGACTGTTTGCATAGCAAATAATACTTACTATATGCTTACTACTTCTGAAGGATTAACTAATCATACAGGAGAGTTTTTCCTAAATCTCTAGTTAACTGCCTCTCTAGTAATGTTGCCTTTTTGACAGATGAGCATGACAGCTTGATAGCTTCACGCTGGGAGGCCGATGCTTCGGCTTGCCCGATGAGCAATGGTGCCCATAGTTCAGCCATGTCCGATAATCTTATTCTGCACTTCAACTTTTTGGTAGGGGTTCCGACTAATCGGTGACTATCGATATGTCGGCCCTTTTGGCAATTGGTTGTAGGAGCATCTGTTGGTCATTTCAATGACCGACTGTTCAGTGAATTCGGCTTTGGGAATCAATAGGGAATGGTTGTTGAGTTCACAATTTTCAATATTCCCTCTTGAATGATGCAACCTTTCTTTCATTTATCCAATTCCAATTGATTTTCTATGCCTTCTAAACAGTGGTTTGTCTAGCGGCTTTGTCAGCAGGTCTGCAATCATCTCTTCTGATCTTATGAATTTGACACTCAGCTCTCCTTTCAAGAGCAAGTCTCAAATGTGATGGTACTTGCGAGGTATGTGCTTCGTCTTTGAATGAAAGACTAGATCCTGAGGTAGAAATATGGCACTCTAAAAATTGATCATCATGGTGCATGGTTTTCTCTATCGTATGCCAATTGCTTCCAGTATCATCTACAACCATATCACTTCGTTTGCCACCTTTTATGCTGCCACATATTCGGCTTCGTAGGAGGATTGAGCTACTAGTGTCTACTACTTGCAGATCCAATTTATCGCTGGTCCGCACACAATCGAACAACTGCGTGTTGTGGACTTGATGTCATCTTTGCAGCTTGCCCAACTTGCATCACTATAGTGTTGCAGCTTGAATTCTTCTTCGGCTTGTAGGTCAATCCCATATTTTGGGTGCCCTTTAGATATTGCAATATGTGTTTTTTCATTACCCAATGTGCCATGCCAGGGTTAGAAGAGAATTGACTCAATGCATGGACAAAGAAGACTAAGTTGGGTCTGGTACATATTGTAAGGTACATCAGACTACCGATTAGATTTTGGTATGGTATACCTTGCATCTTCTATCTCTCTTCTTATGTGCTTGGATAGTCTTGCTTCGACAATCTGGCTCCAACTATCATTAGTGTGGCCTTTTCTTTGCAGTTGAACATTCGGTACTGCTTCAGTACTTTTTCTGCATACTCTGATTGACTCATGTGCATGAGCCTTCTTGTTTGGTCTCTTTTGATTTGTAACCCTAGATATTTTGTTGCTTCTCCTAAGTCTGTGATTTCATAACTTGCAAATATCTGACTCTTTGTTTCGTTGATTAACGTCAAACGATTTTCTATCATTATAGAGTCATCTACAAAAATTGTCATAATCACAAACTTATTTTTGATACTTTTTATGTATACATTATAGTCAGTTGTTGTAGGAGTAGATCCTAGGGACTTCAGAAGGTTGTTGAGCTTCTTGTACCAAGCTCACGATGCCTACTTGAGACCATAGATACATCAGTGTAGCCGAACAGACGTAATCCCGATTGTTTGGGTCTTCAAATCCTTCAGGCTGCTTCATGAATATCCCTTCCTATAGGTCTCCATGGAGAAAGGCTTTTTTGATGTCGATCTGGTGTCCTTCCAAAGCGTATATTGTTGCATAAACGAGGAGTAGTCGAATACTTGTCATTTTGACCATTGGTGAGTATGTGTCAAAATAATCAACACCATACCTCTATGTGTAGCCCTTGGCAACAAGTTTGGTTTTGTATCGTCCGACACTTCCATCTGACCTTAGCTTTATTTTCTATACCCATTTGCAGTTGACAATTTTCTTTCTTTCTGGAAGTGGCTCTAGCGTCCACGCCTAATTTAGCTTCATCGACTCCATTTCCTCTGACATTGCTTGCTTCCAAGATTCTCCCTACGGACTCTGGATAGTTTCTCAATATGTCGGCTTAGCTACAATATTCAACATCTGTGTCTTCACTCACTTCAATTTGTCGATGTATGATCAGGATGTCTTCACATTCTTGTTGACCTTCTTGGTCCAACTTGTAGCTGCTGGTTTGTTTTGTCTTCTTTCTCTTCTTCTGGTTGGTCTTTAGCTTCCTGCTCTAGAGTCTGTGGCTTGACATTCTGTGTTGATGTCTATCCTTGATCTCCCTTTTGGATTGGCAGCAGTGTGAAGATTACATCTCTACTTTCACTCACTTGAGAAGTAGAGAGCACAAAGATTCTATAAGCCTTTTTGGTGGATGAATATCCAACCATGATCCCTTTGCAAGAGCATGGATCATTCTTCTTCCTTGTTTCCAAGGGAATATGTGCAAAGCAAATAGTGCCAAATACTAAAAGGTAATCAACCTTAGGCTTCTTTTTGAATAAGACCTCATATGGTGTCCTTCCTCCAAGAGCAAGATGTGGGAGCCTATTGCAAAGATAATTTGCACAATTAATAGCCTCTCCCCAAAAGTCTTTAGGCAAAGATGCTTCAATCCTTATGGCTTTTGCACATTCACATAAGGATCTATTATTCCTCTCGACCACTCCATTTTGAGATGGTGAGTAAGCACAAGAGAACTCCCTCTTCATAACTTCTTCTCACAATAGTCATGGAATTTGTTGGAGATATACTCTCCTCCTCCATCGCACCTCAAAGCCTTGATCTTAAATGAGAATTGCTTCTCAACATATGCTTTGAATATAAGGAAGTAATCATACATCAAAGATTTAGAAGAAAGAATATATAGCCATGTATATCTTGTGAAATCATCAATAAAATTCACCAAGCAAGTGGCTCCTCCCTTGCTTTGAGATGATAAGAAGTGCACATCCGACAATAGCCTATGCCACGACCAGGAGTCTACCAACCATGACCAACTGCACCAAATCATTACCAACCACCACATCAATAGGTTGTCATTAACCAACCTACCCCACAACAAGTTGTCCATTATGTGGAATATGATCGATCTAGCAACCTACTACGTGAAGACAATACTCAACCGCAGTACTCTACTGAAATGGTTGTTTATTATACATATGATTCTAATGCTCAAGCAGTGGATCCCAATGCCCAAGCTTACAATCCAAACCAAGCTATCTTTGTCGCGCATCAACTCCCAACAATACAAGAATGTTTTATCTGTGCAGGTAAGCATGCTAGTATTCATTGCCCAGATTAACTTTGCTTTTCTCAAGCTTGTGAAAAACTGTGGTATTCAACATCACGTGAAGGACTGCCATCTCGATCCAAACCTGTTGCTCCTATCTGTTCAGTGCAACTAGAAACTTTACTAGTTGAAACTCTTCCTACATGGGTCTTGACTCGGGTAGAAACCCAACGCCATGCCCCTACACTTGCACCCAACAAAACTGAGTAGCATGTTGTCCATCCAAGTGAAGATTCGACATCGATAGTTTATCCTCACCCATCTGAAAAAATTTGGTTGCACCATCAGTATCGTCTGAAAATCCTCAATGCTAGCCAACAATCTTCCACCTCCCATAAAGTACCTCACAAGCCTTTTGAAAGCAAAACCCATGAAGGTACTGAATCCTGTGAGGATTTACTGCAAGCCAATGTCACTCTTCCTTTCCATATTCTCTGGAAGCATGCTGGCAGATCCAATCCAATGACACCACCAGCCCTGATGAGTTGCCTGAAATGCCCTTACACCTAACCAATCCACTCAGCAAATGAGGGCAACATCAAAATCTCAACTATCCATCACCAATCCCGTGAAGTTTTAGCGGTTCTTGATGGTGGCTCTGATGTCAATATAATTTTCACATCCCTCATGTTAGAATGGGAATATGAGAGACAAGCATACCAAACCCACTTGTCAGCTTCGGATGGCTGATCAAAGTGTGGTTCAACCTATCGGCTTCCTTCCACAAGTGTTAATCAAACTAGGAGGCCTCAAGTTTTCTGTCAATCTTGTAGTCCTTGATATTTCCAGTAATGCCTATTCCAATGCACGAGTCGTTCATGACTAGAGAAAAGGCCAAGACACTTTTGGAAATCGTGTGAAGGATTTTAGATCATTCAAGATCCATCCATGTCCCTGATCTTTGGTTACAATAAGGAGCAAACCAACAATCCTGCCAATGTAGAAAAATCAGCATCTACATACAAAATGAGATGCAAACTCTAAGAGATATTGATCAAACATGAACCAAAACATAGAACATGTTTGCTTTCCCTACAATTATAGTACCCTACTGTATTTCACACATGTGGAACCGAAAATAGAAATAAATGATCATTCTACACATAGAATTGCAAGATAACATCATGAGAGTGCACCAATGAGTAGTAGAACCCAAAGAGAACCATGTATAATGATGAAAAGGGAGAGAGAAGAGAGAAGATGTGTCTCTCCATGAGTTACATCCTTTTATAGCGTGTCCAAACCTTATTTTTCCACTTGGCTTTCCCTCCAAAAATGTAAAACCCTACTATTTTTGGGTCTAGATTCAAAGTACCCAGCATTCAAATTTGAATCTCTCTCAAACTCGACTAAAAACTTTCCACACTTTTAGAAAGTGTTTATTGTATTTTAAACTAATATAACTTCAAAAAGTTTATCTCTAAGTCTAAAATGAGTTTTGGCCTCTTATTGACAATTTACCAAAATATGACTATACTAACTAAACTAGTTTGAAATCTCTCACACTCCCTCTTCAACTAGTTTTGGCATAGTTTTAACCATACTACTTTGATCCAACTTTAGTAAATCTCCTTTCTAAGGTTCTAAAGTATCTTTCATAATTTATATAGAGAATATTGTCCAAATTGGATACTTCACTATTTCTACATCAAGATATAACTAGAACATGAGAACGCAAATAGAATGTGAATGAAATGATTCCTTCATGTTTCAAACTTTGAACTCTCTAGGAAAAATTACAGGAATCAAACAATAAATGTGAATGATGATCATTGCTTGCTTGTCTTCCTCCAAATTTTGCACGCTCTAGAATATGTCTCCACCATAAAAACCTCCATGAATGAGCCTCCATCTCCATCTTGCCACATGAAACTTCAAAACCCTTGATTACTTGCCCATGAATGAGTGAAATATGAATCTCCAATAGGCTTCATTTCCATCAGCAAAACCAGCCAGAAAGCTAGTACAACTCCAACAATAAGATATTGCAAGACAAAGTAGCTAGTTTTACCATATCTGGACAATTTGCACACATCCACATGAAATAGACTATCGTATGCTACCAGATACAATTGTGTACTCCTTTTTGTTTTAGACTCAGATTGAACTTGATTTAGCTATTAATTTTTAGAGTTCTAGTTGCCTGGATCCTCAAAGATAGACGGGTCTCCTATCAGTG
>MU834305.1:0-48018 GCA_029204225.1 Diphasiastrum complanatum | reverse complement strand
AAATGTTGGCTTGCTTGAATTGACTCTTCTTCTTGAAGCAATTGGTGGCATAATGCCCCTTCTTGCCACAAAAGAAGCACTTGATGTTTTTCTTCTTCTTCTTGATGTGAAAGCTTGAGAGGACTCATTATCTTCTCCTTTCTCCTTGGAAATAAGATTGTTCTTGCTTGAAGAGGGTTGGTGTTTATTCTCACTTCTTGTCTTGTGCCTGTCTTTGGTAAAGAGGGCTTTACCATCAATGTTGAGAGACAGTCTCTCCATTTTCAAGAGTTTATACTCTTGTCTTGATTCTTCAGAAATGAGCACACTTTGGAGTGCTTCCAAACTTGGTAGCTCCTTCTTAATGGCATAACTCTGAACAAGGTTGTCATATTCCTCCTTTAACCCATTAAGTATGACTTGAACAAGTTCATTTTGGTTGATGGAGTCTCCTATGCATGACAATTCTCTATGGAGGTCTTTAACTCTCATTACATAAGCTGAAGCACATTCATCACTTCTCTGTACACTTTGAAAAATTTGGTTTCTTAGTGTTAGAAGTCTAGAAGTATTCTTTGCCTCATAGATGGACTTGAGAGTATCCCAAGCATCTTTGGCATTAGTACAAGCACCAATTTCTCTTAAGATGTCATTTGAGACATTCATCTTAATATAATGCAGAGCCATCCTAGCTCTCTTTTTGTACTTTGGAATTTCTTGAGGAATTTGTTGTTCTTCTTCAATACCAAGTACAATATCCATCACATCTTGTAGTATTAAGACAGATTCCATCCTAACCTTCCAAATTGAGTAATTGGAGGTCGACAATCTTTCACTTGCTTCTAATAGGAAGACACCCATTGAAGTCATAAAGAATGATGGAAACCAAAAAAGATGGATGAAAAAATTGCTTATCTTCTCACTATAGGAACCAATCAAGGGCAAAAAAACCAAATCCTATGTAAGACAAAGCAAAAAACTGTGAGATAGATCTCACTAGCTTGACAATTTCTCTAAAACAAGATTTGAATCATCAAAAAAGATGAAGTATGGCAAAAGTTATGGTTCTCTGAATTTCCACACGTGTGAAATACTCCAAAAATGTCAAATTGACTCAAATACAATCTATTTGTATGAAAATTTGCCTAGAACCTATAAATTTTGTCTAAATCACATATAAATGAGATTGGTCAACTTTTGGATGATTTTTGTGATCATTCAAGCAATAAATGACATGTACTCATGATTTGCTACAGGTCTAGGCACCCTACCTATGACTCTTCAAAAGCTTATAACTTTTGATTGGCTTATCCAACTGTCATGATTCAAATTGCATCAAATTCTACCATTTCTAGCTTTCTAGTGGGCTAATTTGCATGAAATTGGATCTGAGGTGAGAGAGAACCACCAAACTGAAAATGGGCAGATTTCACACGTGCCAACACCTGAAATTCCATACAGTACCTGATCTGGACCATTCAAAGTGGTTTGAGGCTCTAAATCACCAGAAAACTGCAAACTAGCTAGAAAGTAGAATCTAGACAATTCCTAGCTTGAAATCTGATCAAATTTGCAAACTTTTTGATTAGATTTGCTTGTAAATCTTAGGTAGGTTCTGATACCATGTTGAATTCACATGTGTGGGATGCCCTACACATGTACTTTTGATCTCCTAAGCCCAATAATACCATAAAGATCAGACTAGCATTGATTGACAATAGGAAAGCTGATCATACAAGAAATATTATTGTGTTACAAGCAAGATCTGTCAACAAAACATGAAACTAAGTACAATAAATGCCTCAACTCGGCTAGAGAGAGATAATGAAAGTACAAACTCGAGTAGAGAGAGAGGGCACAAAGAGCTTAGTCTCCAAATTTGCATTACACACAAATATCATCATCTTCTCAATGAGAGTACATCACATATATATAGATCCATGGACTCTCCTCCTACTTTGAGTTGAATTGGAGTTATGAATCCACCTCTCAAGCTATCTAGACTTATTCAAGCCACCTCAATATGTCTAATTGTGCCACCTAGTCTTTTCATGCATTAAATGTGGCATGCAAAGTACAAATGGCAATTCCTATGGTAGCTCGAGTTTCTCCTTCTACCTACCTTGAATATTTTATTCTAAGATGGGTCTTTACTAAGCCAAAAGAGCTCAATTCATCTTTGGCATTTTTAGGACCCCTACTTACAACATTAGATAGATTTTTCCAATATTTTGACAAAGAATATGTACTTTATAGATTTTATATCAAGCTTACATCTTTCTTCCTTAGGAATGTGTACAAAGGCCTTACATCCAAAGATTCGCAAGTGATTCACCTTTGGCTTCTTCTTCATGAATGCCTCCTCTGGTGTTATCTTTGGTACGACAATGGGAGGACTTCTATTTTGAAGATAGACTACGGTACTGCACACTTCTGACAAAAAATCTTTTGGTAGCTTCATCTCAGCAAGCATAGATCTGGCACTTTCCACAATCATACAATTCTTGCGCTCAGCTACACTATTGAGTTCATGAGTATGAGCTTGCGTGAATTGTCTTTTGATCCCACATTGATCACAAAGATCATTGAAGTCAGAAGACTTGTACTCACCTCCACTATCAAATCTTAGGACTTTGATCTTCCTACCTGTTTGATTTTTGACCAATGCTTTGAAGCTCTTGAAAGTGGCAAAAGCATCTGATTTCTTCTTTAAGAAGTAAATCCATGTCTTATGTGACATATCATCTATGAAGGTCATGAGATAAAAAGCTCCACCCATGGACATAGTCCTCATAGTCCCGCATAGATCTGTGTGGATCAAGTCCAAGATGTTCTTCGCTCTTGCAACACCACCTTTGTTGAATTTCTCTCGATGTTGCTTCCCATACACACATGATTTGCACATCGTCTTCAAGTGGTCTTCCATCATAGGCAATCCTTTCACCATTTCCAATTTCCTCATCAAACTAAGGCTTCCTAGGTTCAAACGACCAAGCTTTTTATGCCACACTTCAGTTTGCGATGGAATGGACGAGATAAGTCCATGTTGCCCCTTAATTGTAGCATTCAACTTGTACAATTTAGTGTTGGGCTCCCTTATACCATCCACAATGACTTTGAACTTTTGGTTCACATCCTTCACAAAGCAACGATCATGGAAAAATCCTACTTTCAACTTTTGATCAGTATTGACACCAACAGAAAGTAGATTTTTCTTCAAACCTGGTACATAAAATATCTCCTTGATCGTCCTACTTTTGCGATCAGGTAGTTGGATGGAAACGGTGCCTATCCCCTTGATCTTGCACACATCACCATTTGCTTGTGAAACAGACGTTCCATTATCCAACTCTTTCAAGCTACTAAACCAATCTTTATTACCTGTCATGTGTCTTGTGGCTCCCGAGTCAATGTACCACGCTTGATCATCTTGATTGGATGACAATGTTGATATGAAAATGCTAGAGTCTACAACTTCACCTTCGTTGACAAAGTTACCTGCTTGCTTTGGTTTCCCCTTGCCTGATTCCGCGAAGAATTTTTGACACTCGCTTTTCCAATGGCCCTTTTTGCCGTAATGGAAGCATTTGCCTTTCTTCTTGGTCTTGCTAGATGATCCCTCTTCCTGAGTCTTGGTGAATTGCTGCTTAGACTTATTCTTACCCTTGCCTTTGCCTTGTTTTTGACATGTCGCAAGTGCTTGATCATCTGTATTTTGACGTCTAGCTTTCACCATTTCTCGTCATTGCTCCTCCTGCATCAAGATTCCTGTGAGCTCGTCAAAGGTTGGTAATCTTTCTCTTGATGCTATTCCACTCACAAACATCTGATAAGGTTCTGCAATGCCGCACAATACATTGTGCATCAGCTCAACATCACGTATGCACTCATCAATAGAATGCAATTCATCCCTCATTGTCTTGATACTGGTCATATAAGTCTGAATGTGCTCTCCTTGTTCCATTCAGACACTATTCAACTTTGACTTCAGAAACATAATCCTTGATGGATTTGATGTCTCAAACTGCTCCTTTAGCACATCCCATGCCTGTCTAGATGTAATGGCATCACTTATGTGGGTAATGATGTCGTCTTTCACTGACAAGTTGATGAAGGTCAAAGCTCTCCTTCCTATCGAACACTTTAATGTCCGCTTCATTTGGTGGTCTTCTCTCATCACCTCTGACGACATCCCACAGCTCCTTCTCTATTAATATGTTTTTCATTTTGAATTTCCACACCACATAGTTGGAAATCCCGTCCAATTTGTTATTTTCACTCAAAATGGACTCTCCCATGTTCGCCATCCCAAAACTGCCTAAGACTGCAACCGTACGCTAAAAGAAGTGTTTTGAGTACAATGGCGACGTGAATAACTTGTTTTGATGACTTGCTAAAATTTCACACTAGGGCATCCCATTGCTTAGGTGGTGTTTCGCAAGCCAAGTCACTTTCCAAACGTGAAATGCTTTTTACCTCATGTCCCCCAACAACTTGCTCCATAGTTGTAGATCCAAGGCTGTTTGAATAGAACCCCTCTGATAGATTTAATCTACAAATTTCTTCTCCATTAAGGAGAAAATATGGATGAAGAAGAGATGGATGAAACACCATATTGCTTTTTGATGACCAATCACAATATCCTCTTTTGTCTGTTTCTTTGACATCATGGCAAATAGGATGATCTATCCAATTCCTTTGGGATCATATTTCAGCTTTGCATCCGGCTGTTCTGGCTTGATGATTATGTCATGTTGTTGAATAGTCGATTTGTAATTCAATCCAAATGCTTTGGCAATTGAATTGTTGAGATCCCATATAAAATAAATATCATCAGGATCATAACCCAATATAGAGACTAATGAAATTGAATTGATCATGTTGAAAGATAACAAATGATACTTTGAATGAATATTCATTTTTGCAAGATAGAGTGAATGAGATGCTTGCAAAGAGTGATGATATCTCTTTCAATCAAAGTTTTAACAAAAAATCTTTCATAAACTTCATGTTCAAAAATATTGATTTCTCCAATATTTTGAACCACAAATTGAAAACTTTGATGTAATGGATCTTGGATTGTTTGTCCCAACTCCTAGCTAGGACAATTTCCAGCTGGGTGCCTAAGCTTTTAGGGCACCTTTGGCATTTTGTAGGATAGTGTCCCCTTTTTGCCTGTCACCATAACCTGTGTAAAAACTTAGTGTTCGCGATTCTTTCTCCTTTTATTCGTCTGTGCAAATTTGCGTGTAAATATGCAGGCTGCGTGACATGTTAGTAAATATGTAGCAAGAATGGAGGCAGATTAAAATTGGGATTTAGGAGAGTAGAACGAGTAAATCCAACAAATTGATTTTGAATAGTCTGAGTGAGTCACATCAGATGTTTGTCACGAGTATAGCCACAAGAGAAAATCTTCCAACCTATGAAGAACTAGTTGGATTGCTTTTGCAATAAGAGCAACGTCAAGAGAACTTGAATCATCATAACAGGAGCTATGATCAAGCTCTTGCAGTAGAGGATGAGGTGGAAGATTTGGCCGTGGAAGGTATCAATCTAGAGGAAGAAACTCAAGCCGGGGATCATTTCAACAATTTCATGAGCAAGTCAATGATAGTCCGAATCGAGGCAATTGGAATCAAGGCTGAGGTCAAGGAAGTGGATATTCAAGACAAAATAAACCTGCAAATTGTAGGTACTGCAACAAACCTGGCCACTGGGAGCGTGAATGCTTCAAGAAACAAAACGAGATGGAACAAAGAAAAGACAAATGGCAAGCAGGAAATTATGCTGATCAATATCAATTTGATGACTATTATTATGAAGACAATTATACTGATCAACATCAATACGATAATGATCAATATGAAGGTGATACAAGTGAGAGTTCAAAATTGTTCATTACAACATTAATGACAAGTGATGAAGCCAAGGATACCTGGTACATTGATAGTGGTGCATCCAAGCACATGACTTCAAGGAAAGAGTGGTTTTCAGAACTCAAGAAAACTGACAATGGTGATGAAGTTGGACAAGCTGATGGCAAATTGCTATCTGTTAAAGGAGTTGGAGTGGTACCAATGAAGTTAGCCAACGGGAATATAAAGCAGATAAGCAATGTGCAATATGTACCTGGCTTAGCTAACAATCTATTATCTGTTGGGACAATGGCTGATCAACAACTCAAGGTTGAGTTTGATAGTGACAAATGTCTTCCCAAAGACATCAAGAATCACTACAAAGTAATTGCTATAGGAGCTAGAGTCAATGGGAATCGACTCTACAAATCGAATGTGAGATCTTTTACTCAAGCTATGGTAAGCACTATTGATAGTCAAGTGATCTTTGGCATCAAAGATTTGGTCATATCAATGCCCAAAGCTTGCAAATCCTTAAAAGAGGTAATCTAGTTGTTGGATTGCCTGATATCTCTTTTGAAGAAAAAATTTGTGAGGGTTGCATTTTGGGAAAACAACATAGAGAGAGATTTCCCAAAGATGGAGTGAGAAGAGCCAATGGCATTGTTGATCTTGTTCATAGTGATCTATGTGGACCAATACAAACTAGGTCCATTATTGGTTGTTACTATTTCATCACATTCATTGATGACTATAGTAGACATATCTGGATTTATTTCATAAGCAAGAAATCTAATGCTTTTGCCAAGTTTAGAGAGTTCAAGGCTCTAGTTGAAAAACAAGCAGGTTGTTGTATTAAGACCCTCAGATCAGATGGTGGCGGTGAGTATTTTTCAACAGAGTTTATAAATTTTTGCAAGGATCAGGGAATCAAGAGACAAACCACTACACCCTATTCACCACAACAAAACAGAGTTGCAGAACGGAAAAACAGATCCATTATGGAGATGGCTAGGCAATGCTTAAGTGCAAGGATTTGCCAAATACTTTCTGGGTAGAAGCGTGCAACACAGCTACTCATATCTTGAATCGGTGTCCTACAAAGTCCGTGGAGGGTAAGACACCTTACGAAGCTTTTACTAGAAAGAAACCTAATGTTTCTCATTTACGAGTATTTGGTTGTGATGCTTATGCTCATGTACCTGATGAAAAATGAAAGAAACTGGATGCAAAAGCTATTAAGTATATTCTCCTTGGATATAATGAAAGAGCCAAGACATACAGGATGTATGACACAAATGCACAAAAGATCGTAATTTCTAGAGATGCTATGTTTGATGAGATGGGTCAAAATGACCAAATAAAATTGACAATTGATCCCTTTGATGATAAAGCTAAAGTGCAAGTGAAGGAAGAAGTTGGTGTCAATATGGCAGAGCCAATGGAAAGGAACTTGGTTGAGTTACCTGATGATAAGATGCCTATCACTTGCAAATGGATAGACAAGATCAAATATGGAGCTGATGGGCAACTCAACAAAGTACAAAGCACGGATGGTTGCAAGAGGATTTGAGCAGCAGGAAGGTATTGATTTTGAGAAAACCTTCGCACCCGTAGCTAAGATGGTAACTATACATTCTATCATTGCTATATCTGCTTTCTATGGTTGGAAGATCCAGCAAATGGACGTTAAATCTACTTTTTTTTAATGGAGTGCTGGATGAAGAGGTGTACTTAGTACAACCTCAAGGATTTGTTGAGCCAGGGAGAGAGCATCTCATTTCTAAGCTCAACAAAGCCATTTATGGATTGAAGCAAGCACCACGGACATGGTACTCTTGCATTGATGAACACTACAAGCGAAGGGGAATGGTAAAGAGTGATGCTGATCCTAATCTTTACATTCTAAAGCAAGATTCAGATATAGTGCTCATTGTGTTGTACGTGGATGATTTGATTATTACAGAAAGTAATGAGAGCTTAATTGATGAAATAAAATCAGATCTTTCCAATGCTTTTAATATGAGTGATCTAGAATTGATGCACTATTGTCTTGGCATTGAAGTATGGCAAAAGGAAGACATGGTATTTCTTACACAAAGCAAATATGCACGAGATTTGTTTTATAAGTTCAATATGCAAGATTGTAAGCCTTTGAGTACACCTATGGATGTCAACATGAAGTTTACTGCATATGATGAATTTGAGAAATTGGATGCTTATTTGTATAGACAACTGGTGGGTAGTTTGATTTATTTGACACAAACACAACCTGATATTTCTTATGTTGTTGGTGTTGTTAGTCAATTTATGCAAGATCCTAGTCAAGCACACTGGAAGTCTGCTAAACGTATTCTCAGATACATTCGAGAGACATTGAATTTTGGTTTGAAGTATGATCAGCCTGAAGCGCCAATGTTGGTAGGTTATACAGATGCTGATTGGGCAGGTAATATTGATGACAGGAGATCTACCAGTGGTCATACATTCAATTATGGTACAGCTGCGATTTCATGGAGCAGCAAAAAACAACCTACAGTAGCCTTGTCATCGACGGAAGCTGAATATCGAGCACTCAGCAATGCGACACAACAAGCGATATGGTTACAAAAATTGCTTGTGGATTTAGGTCAACCACAGGTGGATGCGACTATTTTATCTTGTGATAATCAAAGTTGCATTCACCTTGCCAAACATCCAGTTTTACATGCTCAAACCAAGCACATCGAAATACACAACCATTTGTTTGAGAGAAAATTCTTGATGGAGCCATTGATCTTGTTTTTTGTAAATTTGAAGATCAATTGGCAGATATTTTTACTAACTCATTAGGTAGATGTAAATTTGAGAGGTTTCGTACTCTATTAGGAATAGAAGAATGTAATTTTATCATTGAGGGAGAGTGATAGAAATAAATGATAAACTTCATTGTTACTATTTACGAGGTACATTAATGTTGACAGCTGTGACCAGCTGTCATTAGCCATAGGCTAGTCTATTGGTCTCTCGTAGGTTTTCTCTTTCTATCAGGGGTTCAGGGTTTATTTGTACATTTTACATTCTGTAGGAGTTAGTGTGATAGTGTGATGGTGTGTGTTCTTCTTCCGCCTTCTTGTGGTGATTGCTTATGGTGAATGCTTGATGTTGCATATCTAATTCTTAACAATTAGCCTAATAACAAGGCGGTTCCCTCTTTAGGCTCTCCAAAGTAATTAATAAAAAGATTTTCTAGACATAGCTCATACTAATATATGTGGCCCAATGTAGACACCATCACTGCTTGGCGCAAAAAAATTTATTACATTTATTGATGATTATTTTAAAAGAACTGTTGTATATTTTATGAAGCACAAATCTGAAGCTTTCCAGTTTTTCAAGAAACACAAAGAGCATGCTGAGTTGTAGACAGACAAATGAATCAAAACTCTTAGGAGCGACAACGGCAATGAATACATCTCATATGAATTTAAAGATTATTGTTCTCAATGACTGTTATCAAACAGTACTTTGGTGCTTCGTAAGGTCAATGTTTTTCAAGGCAATATAATATCCAATGTAAGATTTGTAGTCCCAAAAGGAGCTATTTGCCTAATAACAAGGTGGTTCCCTCTTTAGGCCCTCCAAAGTAGTTAATAAGGATAATAGGCCACTAAGGGTCCAATGTAGACTAAATGAAACTTGACAAGGGCCAATTATCCCTCAAGATAGTTATGTTTAGTTAAATAAGAGCATTGTCTATAACTAGGCAAGAGACGTCAACTTTTGGATCTTTTGGCTCATTTGCAAGTGAGAGTTCTGAGCTTCCTCTTGTGAATGCGAGCCTTGGAGATTTTCATTGCTAGATCTCGTGTGCCTTATCTACATGAATCCATGCTCTACTCCATGCTATTTAATCCTTCTTCCATTTCTAATGTGCTTCTATGGAGATCCTTGTGTTTCTAGCTTTCTATGGACATGCTATCATGAGTGGATTGTACTTTTCTTGCTACTTGCTTTAATTCCATTATTATGGCCATTAGTTTGGATTTGGCACATGACATTCTTGGTATCAGAGCCTAAGATCCATGATTGATGATGATTCTATGTGAATCCCATAAGATTCAATGAGTTTATTGTTTTTTGTAGCTTTCTTCAAGCAATGAAGTTGTCAATGAGGCAAATCACTCAAGAACTCCATCTTCCTTGACATCACAAGAACTATAGCATCACATTCAACCAGAAGACTTGTCTAAGACTTCTAGCAAAATAAAATTAATAGACAAAAATAAAACAGATCTATATAGAGTGCACAATGGAATGTGATGAAAATCCTAAGGCCATTCGTAAGAGTGACCCACTTTTGCATCATCACCAACGTTCACCTCAGTACTTATTGACGTCGCACCCTTTTCGCGCTCACCCCATGCAGTTGCGCTAATAGACTGGACAACGATTGCAGCCAACCACGATCTCCTACAGACAACACATCCACTCTGTACTTTCACATCTGCACACCTGTAATATTATGTATATATATTGGATACCATTCGTGTATTCAATATAGAGAGAGTTAGATGAGAGGCGAGATAAGAAGAGACTAAGTGAAGAGGTTTCACTTCTCATAACAGACAAAATAAGCTTCGTAGGGCACGCGGTTTCATCCGCTATTGTATTGTGCTCTGTCGCATTATTAACTTGTATACATGATATACTTAATCTGATACAACTCTTTGTTCTGCATTCAGATTTGTGTTAATATTGCTATGCTTGTTCTTCATTTTGTCTGATCTTTCTAGTTGCTCTTTCTAGTAATAGACGATCAACTTTTAGTCTTGTCTTTCGTGAATAATTCACAACTAATTATCAGTTGAGACAGTCTACTCTTCGCGAATCATTCGCGACAGATAATTTGTGTTGCAATTTGTGACAAATTATTCATCTAGCGCTTCATCCATTAAATGTTTGGATACGTAATCTAGAATGACTGTGATTTCTATCACTAAAGTTCTCTTCATTCTGATAGGCATAGTCATGCTTACGGAGAGAGTCAAATAATTCATTCTGCTGTGCATGAACATTTTCTGTTCGAGTTCGCTTCTCGTTCGTTTCTTGTTCGTGTTTGTCATTTATTTCTCCCCCCCCCTTTCTCTCTCTCCAACATGGTATCAGAGCTATTTTCATAGCTTGATAAGCTTCCACAGTACAAGACTCTACTAGCCGATAGAGTAATTGTTTTCTTGTTCTGTAATATCAGATTTTCATACTTAAGTCACTGATAGTTTCTCCTATCACTTAGACTAATTCTTCCACATGGATTCCCAAGGGAAATCCAGCCCTATCATAGACAAGCTTGATGGAGCCAATTACCATCTGTGCTTCTGTCTTGGAATACAAATCCACAGAGACAGAGCAAATCGACTGATTTACATCACTCAACAAAGGTATCTTCATAATGTTCTTAACATATACAATTTAATGAATTGTAAATTAGCTCACTCACCAATGGATCCAGGTCTGCATCTGTCAAAGGACCAATGTCCCCAGACCAAGCAAGAAGAGGAGCAGATGAGAGAATATCTGTATCAATTGATACTTGGATCTCTCATGTACGCAATGGTCTGTACAAGACTAGATATCTCTTTTGTTGTAAGCTCACTCAGCCAATATATGGCTAATCCTGGCATTACCCATTGGAAGGCTCTTATTCAAGTCATGAGATATATTTGAGCTACCATGGACTAGTGCATCTATTATGGAGATGTCAGCAACAACAATTTTCAACAGCTCAGTGGCTATTGTGATGCAAGTTGGGGAGGAGATGTAGACAATCGTAAATCCACATCTATATTTACATTCTTCTTCAATGACGGTCCTATTTCGTGGAACAGTTGTAAGCAAACCTCTACCGCACTTTCTTCTACTGAAGCAGAATACATTGCTGCTTCTCAATCTATTAAGGAAGCGTTTTGGTTGAGAAATTTGCTGTCAAACATCAATCTGTATTAGTACAGCCCTACAATTTTGTTTTGTGATAACCAAAGTGCTATTGCCTTATCGGCCAACCCTAGATTTTATTCTGGGAGTAAACACATTGAGATAAGATATCACTACATTAGGGGCAAGGTTCTCGATAGAGAGGTGGGCTTAACATACTGCAGAACGCAGGACATGGTCGCAGACATTTTCACGAAAGCACTTAGTATTAATGCACACAACAGATTTTGTGCATTGCTCAGTCTGAAAATCAAGGCATTCACGGATCCAGATTAAGGGGGGGTGTTGGATTTACTCCTACTCTCCTAAATCCAAATTTTAATCTGCCTCCATTCTTGCTGCATATTTACTAACGTTGTCACGCAACCTGATATTTACACACAATTTTGCACAGACGAATAAAAGGCGAAAGAATCGCAAACACTGTGTTTTTACATAGGTTATGGTGACAGGCGAAAAGGGGACACTATCCTACAGAATGAAAAAGGTGCCCTAAAAGCTAAGGCACCATGTAAATCTTATCCTAAGGCCATTCGTAAGAGTGACCCACTTTTGCATCATCACCAACGTTCACCTCAGTATTGACTGACGTCGCACCCTTTTCGCGCTCACCCCATGCAGTTGCGCTAACAGATTGGACAACAATTGCAGCCACCCACGATCTTCTACAGATAGCACATCCACTCTGTACTTTCACATCTGCACACCTGTAATATTATGTATATATATTGGATACCATTCGTGTTCAATATAGAGAGAGTTAGATGAGAAGCGAGATAAGAAGGGACTAAGTGAAGAGGTTTCATTCCTCATAACAGACAAAATAAGCTTCGTAGGGCACACGGTTTCGTCCGCTATTGTATTGCGCTCTGTCGCATTATTAACTTGTATACATGATATACTTAATCTGATATAGCTCTTTGTTCTGCATTCAGATCTGTGTTAATATTTCTATGCTTGTTCTTCATTTTGTCTGATCTTTCTAATTGCTCTTTCTAGTAATAGACGATCAGCTTTTAGTCTCGTCTTTCGCAAATAATTTGCGACTAATTATCAGTCGAGCACAGTCTAGCTCTTCGCGAATTATTTGCGATAGATAATTTGTCTTGCAATTCGCGACAAATTATTCATCTAGTGCTTCATCCATTAAATGTTTGGCTACGTAATCTAGAATGACTGTGATTTCTATCACTTTCATTCTGATAGGCGTAGTCATGCTTATGTAGAGAGTCAAATAATTCATTCCGCTGTGCATGAACATTTTCTGTTCGAGTTTGCTTCTCGTTCGTTTCTTGTTCGAGTTCGTTTCTCGTTCGTGTTCCTCATTTATTCTCCCTCTCTCTCTCTCTCCCTCTCTCTCTCTCTCCAACAAATTGTACGATCTCACGATCTTGTACTTGCTCTCCAACTGATGCTAATTGGTCACGGATCTCTTTGATCTTCAGTATGTGATCGGCAATAGTTGCACCATCATCCATCCGCAATGTATGCAACTTCGTCTTTAGAAATAGTATTCAAGATGTATTTGTCATTTCAAACAATGCCTTCAATGTATCCCATGCTTCTTTTGGTCCTTCTGAATCTAAAATATAGGGAATAATTGCATCTCTAATTGATAAGTTGATGACATTTTGGGCTTTCCGTTTTCTCCTATCAAATGTTTGTCGATCTTCTTCAAGCACTGGCCTTGTCTCTCCACCTATCATGATCTCCCATAGCTCCTTTTCCATCAAAATGTTCTTCAGTTTAAATTTCCAAACTACATAGTTGCCGGCACCTTCCAATCTGCGTGACTCATTAAGGACACTCTCTCTTAGAGTTTCCATTACTAGATAGATGAGTCTGGACCACAAAATTTATCACACCACAGAACTGTAAATTTTTTTGTTGGACACCTGATATCGGTACGACGTGCGGGTGGACGACTGCTCGGGGTTCTCTTTAGCTCGCACGCGTGGATCTGATATTGGTATGGGTATGCGATATCGATATGATGCGCGGATGGAGGACTGCTTTGGATTTTCTTTACCTCTGGCGCGTCGTTTCGATATTGGTACTGATATGTGTTATCGGTATAATGCGCAGATGTACGACTGCTCTTGGTTTTCTTTACCTCTGGCGCATCGATCTGATATTAGTATGGACAAGATGAAAAGTAGAGAGAATATAAGAACTTTCAAAGGGAATATTCTAGATTTCCCACTTCGGCGCGGCGGCTACGCCACCTCCTCTTTGCAAAGATTTCGAAATGTGTGATCGTTCAAAAGACAGAGATCAGTAATGTGAAAAGTATGAAGCCTCCTAACTCAAAATGGTAGTACTAGACATTGTCTAGTGTGATTTGCGGTACTCCAAATAGACAAATGAGAGATCTCTTGGCAAACCTCTTACACAAATAGCACTTTCCACAACAACTAGGAAGTATTGTAAAAATCTCCCACACTCGACAGATTTTCATCTATCTGATGTTGCCCTGGCCTTTCTGATGCCTCCGGGACTGTGCTTTTCACAACAACTAGGACATATTGTAAAAATCTCCCCAATCAACATATTTTCAATCTGTCTGATACTGCCTTGGCCTTTCTGATGCCTCCGAGACTGCGTTTTCCACTAATGATTCTGAACTCCAAACCTGCAAAATACACCACAGAAGGATTTCTTCCAGCCGTTTTTGTCTCTCCAAGCTTTCACCTCCCATGAAGGACTTTCTCACTTTGTTGCGGAGCCTATGACAAGCTGCATCCACTAATCAGACACACAGGTTTATCGTTGTTCTGATACCATGTTAAGAATTAGATATGCAACATCAACCATTCACCATAAGCAATCACCACAAGAAGGCGGAAGAAGAACACACACCATCACACTATCACACTAAATCCTACAAAATGTAAAATGTACAAATAAACCCTGAACCCCAGATAGAAAGAGAAAACCTATGAGTAGACCAATAGACTAGCCTATGGCTAATGACAACTGGTCACAACTGTCAACATTAATGTACCTCGTAAACAGTAACAATGAAGTTTATCATTGATTTCTAACACTAATGGCTCCTTTTGGGCCTACAAAGCTTACATTGGATATTATATTGCCTTAAAAAGCACTGATGTACTAAAACTACATGACACATCCCCTAGTAAAACATTTTTGTCCTAAAAAAATGAAGATGATTGTTCGATGAATTTGAATGCTCCATTTAAGTAGTCCCAAAGAAGATGTCATGTCCCCCAACAACTTGCTCCATAGTTGTAGATCCAAGGTTGTTTGAATAGAACCCCTCTGATAGATTTAATCTACAACTTTCTTCTCCATTAAGGAGAAAATATGGCCAAAAACACCATATTGCTTTTTGAAAACCAATCACAATATCCTCTTTTGTCCGTTTCTTTGACATCATGACAAATTGGATGATCTATCCAATTCCTTTGGGATCATATTTTAGCTTTGCATCCGGCTATTCTGGCTTGATGATTATGTCATGTTGTTGAATAGCCGCTTTGTAATTCCATCCAAATGCTTTGGCAATTGAATTGTTGAGATCCCATATAAAATAAATATCATCAGGATCATAACCCAATATAGAGACTAATGAAATTGAATTGATCATGTTGAAAGATAACAAATAATACTTTGAATGAATATTCATTTTTGCAAGATAGAGTGAATGAGATGCTTGCAAAGAGTGATGATATCTCTTTGAATCAAAGTTTTTACAAAAAAACTTTCGTAAACTTCATGTTCAAAAATATTGATTTCTCCAATATTTTGAACCACAAACTGGAAACTTTGATGTACTGGATCTTGAATTGTTTGTCCCATCTCATATCTAGGACAATTTCTAGCTTGTATAGTACAAGTTTCATCACATTCCATTTTGCACTCTATACTGAATGTAAAACATTCATATAGATCTGTTTTATTTTTGTCTATTAATTCCATTTTGCTAGAAGTCTTAGATAAGTCTTCTGGTTGAATGTGATGCAAAAGTTCTTGTCATGTCAAGGAAGACGGAGTTCTTGAGTGATTTGCCTCATTGACAACTTCATTGCTTGAAGAAAGCTACAAAAAACAATAAACTCATTGAATCTTATGGGATTCACATAGAATCATCATCAATCATGGATCTTAGGCTCTGATACCAAGAATGTCATGTGCCAAATCCAAACTAATGGCCATAATAATGGAATCAAAGCTAGTAGCAAGAAAAGTACAATCCATTCATGATAGCATGTCCATAGAAAGCTAGAAACACAAGGATCTCCATAGAAGAACATTAGAAATGGAAGAAGGAATAAATAGCATGGATTAGAGCATGGATTCATGTAGCTAAGGCACATGAGATCTAGCAATGAAAATCTTCAAGGCTCACATTCACAAGAGGAAGCTCAGAACTCTCACTTGCAAATGAGCCAAAAGATCCAAAAGTTGTCGTCTCTTGCCTAGTTATAGACAATGCTCTTATTTAACTAAACATAACTATCTTGAGGGATAATTGGCCCTTGTTAAGTTTTATTTAGTCTACATTGGGCCCTTATTGGCCTATTATCCTTATTAACTACTTTGGAGGGCCTAAAGAGGGAACCACCTTGTTATTAGGCTAATAGCTCCTTTTGGGCCTACAAATCTTACATTGGATATTATATTGCCTTGAAAAGCACAGACCTTATGAAGCAACAAACTGCTGTTTGATAACAGTCACCGAGAACAATAATCTTTAAATTCATATGAGATGTATTCATTGCCATTGTCGCTCCTGAGAGCTTTGATTCATTTGTCTATCTACAACTCAGCATGCTCTTTGTATTTTTTGAAGAACTGGAAAGCTTCAAATTTGTGCTTCATAAAATATTCAACAGTTCTTTTAAAATAATCATCAATAAATGTAAATTTTTTTTTTGCGCCAAGCAGTGATGGTGTCTACATTGGGCCACATATATTAGTATGAGCTATGCCTAGCAAATATTTAGATATATGTTCTTGATTTGACTAAAATGGCCTTCTTGTCTGCTTTCCTATGATACAACTTTGGCAGACACGAGGGTCAACAATTTGATAGTCAAAATCAAGAATTCAGTCTAACAGTACCTTCACCTTCAATTGTGTGTGAGCTGTTGTCGAGGTGATTGAACTTCTTGGTACTATAGGCCCCATAGTAGATAAACCATTCTTGATGGCTCTTCATGTGTTGCGTCACTCTAGAATCAAGGAACCATTCCTCAAGTTATTTGACATGGTGATGGTTCATCATGAAGGCTTCATTCTCGTTGTCATCGCTTTTCTTGAAAATTGGCCTTGTATGATGTGGCCAATTTGTGTGTCGAGGATGTTAAGAGAGCTTCCACTGAGAAATGGCTTGCTCATTGACACTAGAAATTTGTTCGGTTCCAACGACTATTCTCCATAATTCCTTGGCCATCAGTATGGATTTCATCTTGAATTTTCAGTGGTAGTTCGAACCATCGAGTTTGAATACCATTAGAGCAGACTTTGATTGCGAATCCATTAGAAAGTTTGAGATGAATGAATGCAGATAGTAGATTATATGACTATAAACAATTATAATAATCATAGGAATCAGATCAGAGAGCACATTATCAGACTTAGCAGCTGACAGAGCACCTCACTAAGTGTCATCTCGTGTAGATTCCAATAGTGGTATCAAAGCGTGAGGTTCAAAAGCGTTTCATATCTCTGTCACTATTAGATTCCAACAATGGTATCAGAGCCTACTCGATCAGGGTATCAAAGCACCAAGGTTTTATCAGATCAAGGTCATTCAGAACAAAAGAACCTCTTTCAAGTTGAAAAGTTGTATGCAACAATGGCGTCTATAAGCAGCATTCAATCAAAGATTTGCATAGTACTTCAAGTAGATGCGTCAAACTACCTAGCCTGGAAGATAAAGACTTCACTTATTCTAAGAGGAGAAGCATTTGGCCTTGGGTGGATGGGATTGAAGAAAAGCCAGTAAATATCGGCAAGGAGCTTCGTGAATGGAACGAGAAAAATGATAAGACATGGTAGCCGTTATCTTCTTTTCCATCGAAGACAACATCATACTTGATCTCTCATCAATAACAAATGCATGAGAACTATGGGATGCATTGATAACAAGATTCGAAACCAAATCACGCAACCAAATCATGCATTTGAAAGATCAACTCACATACCTACGCTGGGATGGTAAAGATCTCACAACATTTATCAGAAAGATGAAGAACCTATTTCTTTCTTTGTACAATGTTGGCACGGAGCACGCAGTCTCACAAGAGAAGCAATTGATGTATTTATTGTGCGTGCTATCAAGATCATTCCAAACAACATACACTATGTTAGCTAAGGATCATGCTATGACTTTCGAGAAGGCAATAGCCGAGATCATAGAGGAAGTAGAAGCTAGAGAGCACTACGATAATAGACAAGAGTCTGATCAAGCTTTGTATAGCAACAAGGATCAACGCAAGAAAAAGACTATTGCTAAGAGGGAGTCATCTTGAAGATTCAACCGACCTAAGGATGCAAACAAGGAAGGAAGATCGAAAGTGTTATATCCATGACCAGTACATAGGATACAGTATACTCCTAGTCTTGGATACACAGTACTCCAGTGAACAAGCTGTCAGTTATGCCATGTCATACTAGACGTGATCCAAAAGTGACTAATATCCTTATCAGGCCCAGAACACAGTAAATGGAGTTTAGACAAGGTATGAGACAGTGTATGCATGTGTAGAGTTATCTATAGCAATTCTATAAATAGCTGGTCCATGCATAGGACTCTATTCCAGGTGAATCTATGTATAGGTAACCTGGGGCTATGCATGGTTGTGTGCCCAGGATGCTTTTGGCTCTATATAAGAGGTCCAAACTCGTCCTACTCCTCATCATGGTTCTTGATTCATTGCCAGGCTCTCACTCTACATTCATGCTTCTTGTTCCTTGGCTTGGGGGTGAGGCTTCTAGAGATTGATTGGATGCTTCTACTTGGTTGGGTGGTTTCTCCACAGTGTGTTATCCTTTGTGTTTAGGATTTGTAAGCAGGATCTAAGGAGCTTCCCTTATAGTGGTATCAGAGCAAGGCTTACAAGCTTGGAGAGGTGGTGCTTTTCATTGGAGCTTGGTGGTATTCAACTAGTATTCTCATCCAAGGAGAGGAGCAAGGTTGCAAGTTGGTGGATCTTCCCAAATTCAATTTGAATGTTCCATATCTCTCTCAAATTCATTGTGGTTTATGGATAATTGTGCTAGGAAATCAATTTTGGTGTCTTTTTTGGAGTTTTAGCATGTGTTGCTCAAGACTAGTGAGGGATCTGAAATTTCCAGCAAGTTAATTCACTTTGAAGTAGTTGAAATTCAGTTTGCATGTTGGATCTTCCCATGTATTTGGATTCTAGGCTCTTTTGTGGCCAAATTTGGCTTGTTTTCCATGATTTTGGCACAAAATAGAGGGTAGAATTCAAAATCTAGCAAGATCAGATCAATTGATTGGTTGTAACTCTGTATTTTGGATTGTATGTGGATTTGGAAAACGTTCTTGCCATTAATTTCCAATTGTGCATGGTGAAAAAACCTAGAAAGGGCTAAAATTCATGATTTTTGCTTGTTTTTTCATGGAATTGGATGGTAGGAGGGTGTTGAACATCAATTGAAGCTGGGAAAAGATGGATCATAGACTCTTGAAGCTGTCCTAGAAGTTAGAGCCAAGAATTCCAGCAATTGGGTTTGTAGGAAGTCAAGAAGTGTCAAAAATTGACCAATTTTGGTGAATTTTGGGGGATGGATTTCTCTAGATGCATAAGGGGATCATTCTGGATTTTTTCCAGCATGATTTGTGTTCCTTTTTACCTTCCCAACAAGCTATCAGACCTGTAAATTGATGGGTAGAGGCTTATGTTTCAATTCCATCAAGTTTGTAGCAATTTTGACTTCTAGAAATCAAGAATTCATGGTTCTCAGCCCATACTGCTTCATAGTGTTAAAAATTCACAATTCTAGCTTGACTAGTTTTGGTCATATGACTTGTAAATAGTTAGATGGTCATGATGTGGCTTGTCACACGTGCCAAATAGCATAGGATTCCATTCATAAGGATGTTCTCAAGTAGACCTAAGTGTTAGAACCTTTGGAATGAGTCCAAATTATGCTTAGATACAAGGGAGAAAAAATAGGAGCTATTTTTGGTAGTTTTTGCATTGTTGAGGGATCTCCAAGATTCCAACCCTAACTTGGTAGGGATGAAAGATCCACCAAAATTAGCATTAGGGATAGGTTTAGGGCTACTCATACCTGCCCAAAACCGTGATGGATCATGTATATATAGGTGATGATATCTCACCAAAATCAATCAAGCAATTTCATGATTTTTCTCTCATAATGGTGCAATTGCTCTCTATGTTCATAATTGTTTGAGTACTTGTGATTACTAATGATTATAGGATTGAATGTAGGTCTGGTGTACAGTACTCAGACTGTGGGAGGCCGTACTTTCACACGTGTGAAGCCTTCTTCAAGGATTTGGGCCATTTAGTGAGGTTCAAGCATAGATTTTTGATGGATTTTGATGGTTCAACTTGTGCTAATCTTATGAAATCATAATTTATTATTTCCCTCATCATTTCAAGTGTTTTAGGATCCTTATTTGCTGTAATTTTTACACATAGGATCTGTATGAAGGCTTCATGGAACTCTTAGAGACCATTTAAGACTGTTTGGATCATCACTTTCAGGCTTGGTTGATTGTTTGCATGTTTTTTGACATATTGGTCTTGAAAAAGTGCGCCCTCCTATAGCTTAATTGGCTGTTCTGAACTCGCACGTGTGAGTCCTAAATGGTAGGTTGACATGGCAAATGTCTTGTTCACTGGGTCTCCCTCTGTACTGAGCTTTACAACACCCAATTTGGTGTCCTGTAGCCAAAGATATGAGCATCTAAAGTTTTGCAATTTTGTGAGCAAAATTGGTAAAATTTCCAATTGTTCTGATTGCATGCAGGACAATTTCCTATTTTGAAGTACTGTGCTTGTATGGAATGTCTGCATGTGGTTTCTCAGAGTGATTCTGACATGCATGAGTAGTTTAGATCTATTTTGAGTGGTCATACGCATGTACTCTGACGGTTAGATACAAAACTGGATTTTTATAGTTGACAATTTCCTTAGTACTGAATTTTTACGTAAAATTCTGTGTAAAGTAAAATATCAGTTTAATGTCGCATGTCTTGCATGCCTGATGGACATTAATGAAGTAAAATTAAGAATCATTAAATGAATCGAATTTTCAATTTTGATTGCTTAATAACTGATGGCAATTTTTAAGAATTTTATGAAAACGTAAAAATTTTAAAAAAAATTAAAAGTGCGAAAACTCGAAATTTTAGTTTTTTCAAGTTTCTTGTAGTATCTATGAAATTGACTAAAAATAGTGATTTATACTAGAGTCAATTTCAGTCAGTTTATCTAGCTTCAAGAACAGAGTTGGAGACTTGGAACGTAAAAGTCCCGAAGCTCCCAATTCTGGTGCAAGGACAACATAATTAGTTAGTTTTCATGTTTTAGACCTAGCTCGTACTGATTTTATCTTAGATTACGAATGGTTATTTAGTAAATCGCCTTCTCTGTTGATTGATTTTGAGAAGCATGTTCTCACTTTCAAGGAGGGTGATAAGGTAGTTACATTATTTGGCAGTAATTTTGTACGTCCGTTGCATCAGATTTCTACAATAAATGAAATGGAAACATTGGATTATTCTGAGTATGAAATTTTTTCAGTTTATGCTATTCCAGTTGTGGATGTTAATGAAATGAATCTAAATGGTTGTGAATTTTCAGCAATTCTTAACTCAGTAAATTTAGATCATGAACAAGCAGTGAAAGAATAGATCATAAATGAATTTAGAGATGTTTTTCCATCTGAATTACCTCATGGTTTACCACCATCTAGGTCAGTAGACCACAAGATTGAGTTAATTCCAGGAAGTCAACTTGTCTCTAGACAACCTTATAGAGTCTCTTAGAAAGACAAATCAAATAGAAAACTATATGAGGATGGGACATACACAACCTAATAATCACCATGGGGCCTCTTGTTCTTCTCAAAGCAAAGAAAGATGGAGATTTTCGGATGCGTGTGGATTACAAGGGGCTTAATATAGTGACTATAAAGAATAAATATCCATTACCCAGGATGGATGACCTTGTAGATCGCTTGGGTGGAGCACAATATTTCACCAAGATAGATATCAGGACAAGGTACCATCCAATAAGGATTAAGTAGGAAGATGTCCAAAAGACAGGATTTCGTTCTAGATTTGGTTATTATAAATTTCTAGTGTTGCCATTTGGATTAACAAATGCTCCAGCAACATTCCAATAAATGATGAACGATTTATTTCGTCCATATTTGGGGAAGTTTGTGGTTGTATTCTTAGACGACATTCTCGTTTTGACCTATTTATAGACTTCATCCGTGTATTAATTACATTGAATTCTTGTCATGTAATTAGGAAAGCCATTGTACTTGAAAGTATATGGCTTATGTGACAACTGTACACAATATTTACCATCAATAATTCAGCATCGTTGACGCGAACGAGGACGTCGCTGGAACGTTCCTCGTTTATTTTAGACGACCTTCGAGATTTTTTTTTCTCTTCGCATTTTTTGCAAGAAGCTGAAGGTGCCCTCAAAAAGACGGTGGTCTTTAAAACAATTTAACGCATGAAAATAGATGACCTTCGGGATTGTCTCTCTCTTCGTATTTTTTGCAAAGAGCCGAAGGTGTGTTAAAAGCATTTAAACTTTTGAACTATGTAAGTGTCGCATTTCAGGAAAATGCAAAAATGCCGAAGCTATTGAAAACATAGTGTATTTCTGCAGATAGTTGAAAAGTTAATGTATTTCTGCAGACTTGTTCTAGATGCAAGTTTTGTGGAAGTCCTTGAAAATGGCCAAGTCTTCAATGACTTCAAGTTATTAATCTTGACATCTGAACTTTCAAATTATGACAGGATTGGTTATCCTTTGCTGGAGATCAACCGAAAGCCCATTGTAAGCGTTCTTCAAATAAATTGGCTGTCTAAGTTTGTGATTCCTGTAGGTATCAGATGAGCAGACGTAGAACCAAAGTTGGTTTCATCTGACCCTAGATCAATGATCAATAAACATGCATGAAGAATCATGAAATAGAAATTAGTAATTCACCAAGGAGGCAACTGTGGGCTTAATTTCCAACAGTCTCCCTTAAGGTCACAGTTGGTGCCTTGGTATCTTCATCAGGTTCAGCTTGTTGAAGAATTTCTGGTGCTTGATCCTGGGAAGCGCTTTGGTGAAGATATTTGCGACCATTTCTGTTGTGGAGCAGTATTGAAAGATCACTTGCCCTGAGAAAACTTTCTCTCAAATGAAATGATACTGGATTTCTATGTGCTTGGATTTGCCATGAAATCTGGGATTCAATGACAGTGAAATACAGCCCAAGTTATCACACAGAATGGTGGTAGCATTAAACCGAGTGTGATGTAAGTCGTGAAGTAATAACCTGATTCATACAGTTTCTTTTGAAGCTTGACATGCTGCGATCTACTCTGCCTTTGTCGAAGAAAGCACAACTAATTTCTGATTCCTTGAGTTCCATGAAATCGGTCCCCCTGCCAGATAGAAACAGAACTTGGAGGTAGATTTTCTAGTAGAGACTGTTCCTCCCCAATCTAAGTCGGAGTAGCCTCGCAGGATGAGTGGGTCGATAGCATTTTCATCGTAACATAAGATGTAATCTAAACTTTCTTGAATATATCTCATCACTCTCTTCAATGCTTTCCAATGAGAGATCCTAGGATTAGACATGAATTGACTCGACGTGCTAACAATATATGCTAAATTTGGTCTAGTACACAACATTGCATACATTAGAGATCCGATTAGTAAATGATAAGGGTACTTCGCTAAGTCGAGTACTTCACTATCAGTCTCAACACAAGAAGGTTTGGTTAATACTATATTTGTATCCAGTGGAGTATCAATTGGTTTGCAATCGAACATATAAAACTTTTCAAAATGCCTTCTAGATATGCCTGCTAGCTAAGATAGATCTTCCTCTGAAGTCTATTTCTTATAATGTGAATTCCTAGCAAAGAATGGACAGCTCCTAAATTAGTCATGTCGAATTCCTTTGACAGATCACTCTTAGTAGTGTGCAGTAGAGAAGTGTCGTTAGACATAATGAATGCATCATCTACGTAAAAAGCTATGTGGACTGAATTGGTGTCTATATGCTTTGAATAAACATTACAGTAAGCTGAATTATTTGCAATTTCTAATTGAATGAGATAAGAGTTGATTCTATCAAACCATGCCCTTGCGGCCTGTTTCAAACCATATATTGCCTTGTGCAGCTTGCACACTTTGTGCTCTTGGCCTTTGACTTTGAATCCTTCTGGTTGGAAGGTGTACAGCTCCTCTTCGACATTTCCATTGAGAAATGTTGTCTTGACATCCATTTGGTGCATTTCGAGGTCTTCCGCGGCTACTAACGCAATCAGAGTCCTGATTGACTGCATCTTGACAACAGGACTGAAATTTTTTTGATAATCCACTTCTTGGACTTGAGTGAATCCTTTAGCCACCAGCCGTGCTTTCCATTTTGCAATGGAACCATCAGAGTCGATCTTCTTCTTGAAGATCCACTTGTTGTCGATAACTCTCTTGTGAGTCGAGAAGTCGACCAATGTTTAGGTCTGATTCATCAAAAGTGAGCTGTACATGCTTTCCATATCTTCTTGCCACTTCACAACATCCTTGGAGTTGATTGCTTCGGCTAGGCTCTTTGGTTCTTCTGATGAAGTCCAAAATGATTAAGGTGCATACCTTTCAGGAACTGTCCGAGTCCGTGAGGATCTGTGGACGTTGGGTTGACTAGGATGTGATAATGCTTCTTCTTGATTTTCTTCGGATCTGCTTGAGCTAGCTTGGTCTAGTCTGATGACAGGTACTGTCGGCTGCTCGGCTTCTGTAGCCACAAGCTTGCTCGTAGATTGGAGGAATCGGATGAGATCTGATGATCCGTCGTATTTTGGTATTTCCATCTGTGGTGCTCTCCGGACTGCTTGCAAGGGAGCGATAGGTACAGGTTGGCCCATTGGATCCATTGGTGTTGGTTTTGGTGCTGCCTCTTGTTGCATAGCTGCTAATCTAGGAAGGTGTGGTGCTTGATTTGCTATCCTTCGTGCTATTGATCGTCTCGATTTTAGATTCATCCGATGGTGGGTTCCAAAGTGATTGGATCTTGCTTATACAGTAGGATGTAGTCTGGATCTCAAGGATCTGATCAATCTGATCAGTCGAAAGTGAATTTCAGGCCTTTTGTGGTGGTTTTTCCTTGATAACTTTTTATTCCTTGCATTGATTGACCTGAGATTTTGACGATAGCTGAATCTGATGTAGATCTTTCTAGTGATCTGGTCTGCGAGGGTTCTTTAGCTATTTTTGCAAATAAAAAACATGATATTTTTTAGATCCTTTGGAAGTAACTCTTGCAAGGCTCACAGTAGCTGGATCTGGGTCGGATCTCACTATAGAATTCTCTGCGAGAGTTAACTCTCGCAAGAAGTGAAAATTTCACTGTCTGCGAGAGTTCAAAACCACTTTTTTGGCTTGATCTTCACCAAATCTCAAAACTAACTCTTGCAGGCTTCATCACTGATGAAAATTATCATTTTAATTCGATTGAGAGGGTCTGCAAGAGTTCTTACTAGAATGATTTGCTGGATCTTCACCTTTTAATGATTTTTTTGCACTTAGATCCAATTTTCTGCTCACTGGAATCAAACTAACTCTCGCAAGCTCTTCTGTGTTCCGGTCTCTCTAAGATGGAACTTCAGAATCCTCTACGAGAGTTCTTGACCACTGGAACTGAAAATTTTGCTGTCTGTGAGGGTTCACTAGTACTTTCCCGTCTTTTTTTCACTGGGAACTCTCGCACAGACACTTAGACATCAAACTAATTCTTGCAAGTTTCTTTGTGTCCTGGTCTCACTAAGATGGAACTTCAGAGGGCTCTGCGAGAGTTCTTATGAAGATTTGAATTTTTTTGGATTTTTTCAAGGGTTTTTTGAATTTTTTATGATTTTTCTCTGATTTTTACAATCTGTTTGAAACTAGCTCTCGTAGGCTTCTATGCAGGTCTAGGACAGTACCCTAGAGCTACTGCGAGTCATGCAAGGGTTAATTCACACTGGTGTGTTTTTTGGATTTTTTGGCTGGTTGGTTTGGGTTTCAAGCCCTTAGAGGCTGTTCAGGGCCTCCTCTACCCTCTCACACCAACTCCGCTGGTTGTGAACAATCCAAACACAAAAAAATACAAATACTAACTCTAAACACCCAAATATCTACCAAAAATTACTCTAAAAAACAAGAAAATAGCTAAAATGCAACTAAACTAGTTAGTGAAAACCTATCCCCAGCAATGGCGCCACTGTAGGGTTGAAGATCTTACGTAGTATAGCCCTCCCGCCTGTCAACAAGGGTTAGATCACTGGATAGGTACCTAACTATGCATAGATGCTATTTTTAGTTAGTTTCCTACTTTCTCCCTTAACTCTATTCACCACTAGCACTACTCTCCCTTAACTCTACTCCTCTACACTAGCATTCATCATGATTTTGGGTGAAGGGAAAGGATAGAAAAGAAGAGGAAGAGAGAAGAGACGAGAGAAAGAGAGAAAGATGAGATGGAGGTTAGCTTAATTGCTCAATGTCATTGCTTATGGAGAAACCTTAACTAACCCCAAACAAAAGCATGGAAGAAATGGAAATAACTAGCAATCACAACAATAGCATAAGCAAGAGTGATTAGCAATTGAGAATGCTTGAGCTCTCAAAATGATAGAGTCGCCTCCTCTCTATTAAGCATGCAAATAATGTACAAATGGTGCTTTATAAAATGGGGAAGGCCCTTGCCCCTCAATCCTATTGGCTAATATTCACATTGATCCTATCCATTCATCTTGGACCCAACTTGATCCAAGGGTCCACAAAAAGTACATTGGAAATCACAAGATTCATGTGAGTCCAAAACTGGACCCAACTCTAAAAAGTAAACTCTAAGTTTAAAATTGACTTTGGGCCTCAAGTTTTATTTTAATTACAAAGGCCCAAGTCTATTTTATTTATTTACACTTTGTCTTGTGTGCTCATTGGGCCATGGGCTTATACGCACAAGATGCCATGCCCTCGCAGCACATTCTATTGGACGATTTTATTTATTTACACTTTGTTGGAAATACCCCCAACAATGCTACATTGGTGGATGGATCATAAACTTTGTGAGCTTTATGTTCATCAGGATAGCCAATTAAAATGCACTTATTTGTCTATGATCTAGCTTCTTCCTAAGCTGTTTAAAAACATGAACGAAACATATACAACCAAAGATTTTTAATGGCTGACACTAGGTTGTGTCCATGCCAGACTTTATAAGGAGTTTTGTTGTTGATGGCTTTAGTGTTGTATCTATTCCGTGCATAACAGGTTGTGGCAGTAGCTTCTGCCCAAAACTTCGCAGGTAGGCACGATTGGTGTAGCATTGATCTGGCTGAGTTGAGAAGCGCTTGATTCTTCCTTTCTACAATCCCATTTTGCTGAGGTGATTAGGAAGTTGTAAATTGTCTTCGAATGTCATGTTCAGCCAGATAGTCGGACATCTCGTTCGAGAGATATTTGCCGCCACCATCAGTTTGGAGAGCTTTTACCTTTGTAGATGTTTGACCAAAGATCTCTATGTACATGTACAAGATCTAATACATGCTTTGTCTTGACAGAATGTGTTCTGAGAAATTTGCTTCTAGAGTGTTTGCCATAGATGCAAGATCCACATAAAAATGATTTTCTATCTAATGAAAGAGGGAAATACAATCCATAAACTATGCCACAGAATAACATGATCGTTTACATTTTCATATGACGTATTAGCTAATGCTACTAAGTCAAATAATACATATAAAATTTTTGACTCTAGTGCAGGTAGTCTGAGTAGTATCTTTGTCAAAGATTGTACACTATTTAGAAGAGAAAATGATAGGGTAGCCCTCATCAGTTATCTTAGAGACTAATAACAAGTTAAGAGAAGAGAAGAGAGGATGGAGGAATGGCTGTATATGACGTCATATATAAATCTCCTCTGGTTCCTCTCTTTAGGTTAGTAGAGGTGGCTTTTGGAGAAGCCACCTAGTAGCTTGTGGAGGAAGTCAGCATTTCTGTTCATCGGATCGTATGCATCGGATCTCGGCCATCGAATGTGAACCAATTGAATCATGAAGAGGTATTTGAGTAAAAAAGGCCATTTCTTAATGAACTTTGAAGTTCTGACCGTAAATGCCATAAAAAAGTTTAGTACTGGTAGAGTGGGATAACACTAGATACTATCCATGAGAGAGAGAGAGAGAGAGAGAGAGAGAGAGAGAGAGAGAGAGAGAGAGAGAGAGAGAGAGAGTGCTTTTTATATGGATAGCTGAGGTATGTGAATAACATTCGGAACACAAATAGAAAGATTGTTCTTGAATACGATCTTGACTATCCCTTTGCCTTCCACGAGGATGGTGCTTGAATATCTAAGGTAGATGAATTGATTTATGCTATAAGCTACATACTCAGTAAACCATTCTCTGTGAAAAGTCATGTGTTGTGGGGCCATACCAACTATCGTAGTCTTCGTTGCTACTTCTATAAGATATTAATAGATGTGATGGTTTGTCTCCATCAGAATCTTGCTCCTTGAATTCTGTCACATTGATAGAGTTTGGCTGCTCTTGTTGTTGTCTCTTTGTCTCGTTGTCGATGCAGATGCAACATTCCTTGATCTCATGATTAGCTCTCTTACAATATCTGCAGAAGAGCTTCTTGTGCGATCCACTATTCTCAGCTTTAGTATGAGACTTCTGCTGCTGCACTTGATTCTTGCCCTTGGAATAGTCTTTCTCCTTGGTGTATAGAGCTAGGGACTTGTCTTTGATGGACATGCCACTGGTCTTTGTCCGCGTTTCTTCTTGAAGAAGACGACCGATCACCTTTTGAAGAGTGAGGTCAGGTTATGTGGAGATCATCACGACAAAGTGTCCATAGGACTTTGGTAAAGAAGAAAGCAAGGTCATAACAACATCATCATCTTGAATAGCACATCCTGCAACTGACAACTGATCCATATGCTGTTGTTCTTGGCTGCCCTTAGTACCTTTGAATAGTTTCTTGAGTTCTTAGAATGCTTGTTCAAGTTCTTGACCATCAAAGGTAGCATTAGGATGCTTTGCCATTTCTAGCTTTTGTAGCTTGTTGTGCAAAGATCTTAGCCTAAACATTTCGGATCTTAGATCCATTCAAGATCCACTTTTTTCACATGGTATCAGAGCTGGTTGGCCACTATTTCTAGTAGGATTTTCATTTATGGTAATATTTGGATGTTTGATCAAGTTCTAGCATGATTATGCATTACATTGTTGATCAAATCTTACTAACCTTTGTTTGTTGAGTTGAACTTGTGCAAAAGCATATTTCAGGACTATTGAAGATCAACGGCTAACAAGAAGATATTTTGGATCAGATCATCACCCCTAATCATTTGCTGATTGTGAGGCTTGTGCATATTCAATACTAACAATGTTCTGTTCAATCTATTGTTAACAATCTCCACTTTTGTGGATGAACACCCTCCTTTGTGGATGAACACTCTCCTTAAATGGATGAACATTCTCCTTAAGTGGATGACAAATACTCTTTGAGTGATTTTGTGATTCTCCAAAAGGCTGAGCAGAGCTCCCACTTGGTGAAAGATCCCCTTTTGGGTGAACATATTGTCAACAACCTTTTGCATAAATTTTGGTGTACTTTGTTGAACATGTAAGTAACTCTCCTTATGTAATTTGATTGGAGAATTTGCTGCAAGGTTTTAACCATTATGCAAATGTGTATTCAGGTTTTTAATAGGTTGAGGAACATTCTCATGTGAAGTGATCTTAGATCTACATCTAAACATCAAGATTTGGCAAGCTAGTGAAGCTAGTCTTGTGATTCATTGTGTGCTCTTTCATTCACCTCTAAAGCTTGTATTTATCACTTGCTGGAGTTTGTAAACTTTTAGAAGTGTTTTTTACATGTGCTTTTACAGGTTGAATCAATATCTTAGTGTGTTGATCATATGTTGATCAAGTTGTTCAATTCTAGGTATTCTTGGTAGCCTAGTCTTGTGTATTTTCTAAGAATGCAAGTAACTCTTCATACCATAACTTGATTTGGTCACTTGATAGAAAGTTTGAGAGCTTAATCAAGAGTGTGTTCAGGTTGGGGTAATCCATTCTTAGTGTGTGCAAAGTGTTGCATGTGTCTCAATCTTTGTTGGTTGATTCTGACGAATCCCCAAGATACTCGGACAGAGCAACTCAAGAGCACCTCTCACCTTAGACCGAGGAGGTCTCTGAGAAGACGAGACTAATGAAGACTGAGAGATGAGTATGAGAGCCGAGAAATACTAGCTAGGAAAGACATGCAAGAACTGTGTAAGCCTCATGGTGAATCCCGGAAGATGGAATGACCATGTAGGAACTAGTATTTCTAAGCATATGTAATAAATGCAAGTAGAGTGAGCCACCTTTTGATGGTGACCTCTAGTGGAGAGCATTATTCCACTTGTAATTTGTGAAATGTGGAAATTCCATGCTGAAATGAGAAGAAGGCTTCACGAGTTTGGTGCATCCATTGAGCTCCTTGATCATGCTTGTTTCTTGAGTGATGCATAATGATCTTGCCCTTCCCTCCTTTTGTGTGTGGTTGTGGACTGTAGAGTGGATTAGATTTGCTGCTTTCCTAGAGTGGATTAGTTTCTTTTATTGTTTGTGGATCAATGTAGGAACCAACATTCAGGTAAACTAAATAGGCTGGATCTGTGGTGTAATTCTTGCATATCTCTTTACAATCCAGTTTTTGATGTTCTTGGGATGTCCAAGAATCAAAAGACTGGTTGGTTTCTTGATTCTTGGACTTCTAACATGTTGTAGATTAGTTCTTGGTTCTTGTTTTGTCAATTTATGCAAGTGCAACACAGTTTAGTAATGCTTAAGATCTGATTCAGGTCATTTTTAGAGTAGGTAGCTGTAAAATCTATAGAATGTTCATTTGGGCTGCACTCTGATCTGTGAATGAGCGTTCTTGGCTTGCATCTATGTATAAATGTAAGTGCATTCAAGAGAGACGACCCTGAGTAGTCCTCTGACAGGCAGGACAAAAATATACTACAATGACAATCTGTTCCTTTCTGCCTAATATGGGTCTTTAAACAAGAAAGAGAATCTCAAGAAGCACCCACCGCCTCTGCTGATAGGCAGAAGTAAGAAAGAATTAATTTTAAAACACCAACAGATCCTATGGATCAGGGGATCTGTAAACATTTGACACCGTTGCTACTTGAACTCCATGACATTCTACATACAAAAGAACCACAACCTTGTCCACGCTCAGATCCATGCAAACAAACTCCAAATCATTAAACACATATGAGTTTCTACAACCTGAACAAAGTCACATCGTTGGCTACCTCATTACCCAAATCCACGAGTTGTTAAACTCGCCAATCACTTGTAAGCAAACACACTAACTAACCTGGATTTCCTTCTCTCCAAGCTCCAGCTCCTCATGCTTCAAATCTCAACTGGAACCCAGCTTCGAATCTCAACCGACACACACTGATCAATCTCTACCGACAGCCAGTGTCAGATCTCAATCGGGGTGCTCGTTCAGATATCAACCGATGCACTGACTCCCATCTCAACCGGAGTAATCTGTCAGATCTCAATCGACGCACTGCCTCCCATCTCAATCGAAGGCCATTCTATCAAATCTCAACCAGAGCCCATCGCTTCTATCTCGATCGAACCACAACGTTTACATCTCAACCGACACGATTCTCTCCATCCTGGATAGAACAAGTTCCTCACCACCACCACTGACCACACCCCATTGCACCAATCGCAACCGCCGCATTTGCCCATCATAGCCGCATACAACTGCACTCATTCGCCCTACGACTACCCTCGGTCACCTTCATAGCAACACACAGACACCGCATTCCACTCGTCCATCGTAGAAACCACACACCACCGCAATTACCCCTTCCACAATCACCCCGCATTCCATGACATATCATCGCAATCGGACCACTGTCCACATCCGCAGCATTCCATCGCATACACTTGCATACAGACCACCCATTACCACCGCACTCCATCGCCAAACCTGCATTCAATAGTTTGACCACCTTAGGCCATTCCGACCGCATCCCATTTAGCCATCATCACGTATTCCTCCACATAGCCCTTCACACACCTCCAGTCCTCTCACCCTTCCATCTCAATAGGAGCCAGAGCCCATCTCTCACATCTCGACCGACAGCGCTCTGTGAAATCTCAACCGAAGTACTCGCTAAAATCTCAACCGGATACAGAGCTCATCTCTCAGATCTCGACCGATGGCGCTTTGTGAAATCTTAGCCGACGGATAGTATCAGATCTCAATCAAAAGATAGTATCAGATCTCAACCGACAGATAGTATCAGATCTCAACCGACGGCCATAGTCAAATCTCAATCGACGGCCACAGTCAGATCTTAACCGATGGCCTGTATCAAATCTCAACTGGAGGCCACAGTCAGATCTCAACCGACAGCCTGTATCAAATCTCAACTGACGGCCCTCAGTAAAATCTCAACCGACGGCCATAGTCAGATCTCAACCGACAGCCTGTATCAAATCTCAACCAGAGGCCATAGTCAGATCTCAACCGACATATTCTATTGAAATCTCAACCGATGGCCTGCTTCAAATCACGACCGGAGCCGGAGCCCATCGTTCATATCTCAACCGGAGCTGGAGCCATTCATTAGATCTCGACCGAAGAGGGTCTGTCACCATCTCAGCCAGACCAAATCCACGCCAGATTCCAAACACACCCCCGACCCATCTCCATTCACCCCCGAACTACAACACACCGCATTAGGCTGCACTCCACCACAAACTCCCAACTTCCACTTGCAATTGCCACTGAATGGTCACACCGCATTCCACCGCAACTGACCACCCCCTCACCTACACTCTGACCCTTCCACCGCAAACCATCACCTAATCACACCACCTCCACCCTTCAACCGTGTAGAATGCATTCGTAGATAGTTCACCTCCATTCACCCTTGAATCACACTACACCGCAATCCACCGTCAACCACTGCACACAACTCACCTAACTACCTCCGCATAGAACACCTTCCTTCTTCATTCACCCACCTTCCTCACCTCTGCAACTAACCACATGCCATCGCATTAAACACACCTTCCACTTCAATTGCAACACTCCGCACTCTCCCCACCTTACGGACCACCTCCACCTCCACCTACAATCACCCATCACAACCATCGCAACCATCCACATTCCATTGCGACCGCATTCCATTACATCAGAACCGCATCCATTCGTAACCCGTAACCCCAGTATTTCTCCACAACAAACCTCCAACATCACCCCCTAAAGCTTCACTCTCCCTCAGTCGCAACAAACCACTTTCCACCTTCATTAGCTAGTGAACCATAGCGCCTGCATCTCAACCGCATTCATTCACAATCGCAACAAGCCGCAATCACACAGCCCTATGACTACCCTCAGGCCACCTTTAACCGCAATTACCCACGGAACCCACGGAAACCACAATCAGTCACTGACACCGTAATCAACCACTGAAATGCACTCAACCGTTGACATAGCAGCTGACCGCACTACCACCACAACAACCGCATTCCACTGATTCATCGTAGAAACCGCAATCCATCGCAACACACAACTTACCCGTATCTCATCGCATTCAATCGTAGACACCTGCAATCCAACCAATCGTAACCTGTAATCCAATACTTCTCCTAGATAGACCTCTACAATCACCCCCTAACAGCCTCACACTGCCTCACCCGCAATCCACACTCCATCGCTCCCCTCAAACTTCAATCTCAACTAGAGCCAGAGCCAGTCATCAAATCTCGACCGAAGGGGTCCCACACCATCTTAGCCGGACCACATCCATGCCAGACCATAGCAATTTCAAACGACGATCACAAAAAATGAGTCCATCACCCATCAGATACCACATCTGGCATCACATCCACATTTTCTTTGCATCCACTACCCTCTACCTTCGTTTGCATCTGCCTTCATCTATCTCAGTTTGCATCTGATGCACTCTGCCTTTGTTCATCTCCCATGCCTCTACACCTCTTTTAATCAAACATCTAACCGCATCCACCTTAGAACACAAATAGACGGCCTTCATTAGTAGTTGCAAACAGAGCACATACACCCATACTACACGCATTACACCACAACTGACCGCATTGCATCGCAAAAACCCAACCTTCCACCTCCATTGCAACCAGTACCGCAATAGACTGCACTACCACCGCACTCTCCCGCAAACATCACCTTACGATTACACTAGCATCGCCTCACGCCAGCACCCCCACAGCATCACACCCGCAAACAAGCCATCCTCTAACTAGGCCTGCCCTTCCATTGTCGCGACAGTCCTCAACCCCCCACACAACACCTCATCTCACTGGACTGAGTTGACCACCTACTAACTACTCCCAATTTCACACCGCATACCACCGCATACAGACCACTGCCTCCGCATACCAGCATCCACCCGTAAACACCGCATACAATCGTAGAGACCGCAATCACAATGCCCCCACCCTTGACCTGTCACCTGCATTGATCCGTAGCAACCGCCTCCCATCGTAAACCGTAAACCGTAGGGACCGAAAGAAAAAAAAAAACACCAAAAACTCAAAAAATCCAAAAACACCCAAAACTCATACCCAACACCAAAAAGACACACCACTCCTCAATGGCCCAACAACAAGATCAAGATTTTTGCAAATCTTTGAGAATGCATGTGATGTGTATGGTGAAACATGTCCCGTTGCTATGGTCCAATTGTTTTCGATGACCATGATCGCTAAAGCACGTGACTGGTTTTTTAACCTCGATCGTAAAGATAAGATAGACTGGTCAATTTTGAAAGGTTCATTTGTCAAGCGTTTTAAGCCCTTTCGCTTGATCGAGAGCCCTTTTGTCAAATTGAGTAACATCAAAATGGCAAAAGATGAACGTCTACGAGACTATATTGAGCGTTTCAAACGCCTCAAAAGTCAAGTCCAAGAACAGCCCTCTGAACAGATGCTCATCATCTGGTTCCTAGTCGGACTTCCAAGATGGACTAGACGCGAGCTTAAATCCAATGACAAATATATGAGCCTCAAATTAGCTATGTTTGATGTCATCAAGGAAGAAGATGAGGGATCAGATGTTGAAAGACGAGCACCACATGCTCCTGTCCATGAGTTGAAGCCGATCAAGGACACCCGAGATCAGCTTTGGAAATCCCAGTTGGAGTTGCTTAATAAGCAACATCAGCTACAGATGGAGAAACTCACCAATGACTTTCAAACTACCTTGAAGTCTATCCAAAGCAGTATGCCTGGTCATCCAAACTCTGCATAGGTACCTTATAGACGAAAAACAATATGGTGCCCACACTGCAGGGCTACGCATCCTGTTGATGCTTGTCCTTCATATCGACCTATTGTGCAACCTACCAGATCAAAGATTCTTCTTAAGACTGGAACTTCAACTGAGCGAAGAACTGCGGAAACACACAGAAGCAAATGGAGGATACAGACTTCCCAGAAGATAGAATCTGCCAAGAAACCAAAGATGAAACCGTCAATGGTAGATACAAGTGACAAAACAAGGCGACACATGAAAGCACTCGAGCATGCAAGTTGTGAAGCTGTTGAGAGCTCTCCAATTTTGAGAATGTCAACCAATTGTAGCAATAAGACATTCTGGTTAAACTACGGCAATTCATGAAAAAACAGTTTTTGTGATAAAGACTGGCAACAATAAGCACTTGGTTTTATGTAAGCGAACGAGGATCTACACTTTTCCAAGTGACGATCGAAGATGCCAATGCAAAGCGGAGCGACATCGTCCAATATGAGTTGCAGTGGGTCCTGCAACACATTAGGGGTGGGATGATGTTGGCTGATTCTGACGAATCCCCAAGATACTCGGACAGAGCAACTCAAGAGCACCTCTCACCTTAGACCGAGGAGGTCTATGAGAAGACGAGACTAATGAAGACTGAGAGCCGAGTATGAGAGCCGAGAAATACTAGCTAGGAAAGACATGCAAGAACTGTGTAAGCCTCATGGTGAATCCCGGAAGATGGAATGACCATGTAGGAACTAGTATTTCCAAAAAAATGCAAGTAGACCCCTCTTAAAGAAAGTAGAGTGAGCCACCTTTTGATGGCTAGTGGAGAGCATTATTCCACTTGTAATTTGTGAAATGTGGAAATTCCACTAGGATGCCACCTAAGTAGCTCTCTTGCTTATTTAAGAGACTCCCTCTTTATGGAGATGAGCTTTTTGTGAATTGTATCAACTCCATGCTGAAATGAGAAGAGCCTTCACGAGTTTGGTGCATCCATTGAGCTCCTTGATCATGCTTGTTTCTTGAGTGATGCATTTATGATCTTGCCCTTTTCTCCTTTTGTGTGTGGTTGTGGACTGTAGAGTGGATTAGATTTGCTGCTTTCCTAGAGTGGATTAGTTCCTTTTCTTGTTTGTGGATTAATGTAGGAACCAGCATTTAGGTAAACTAAATAGGCTGGATCTGTGGTGTAATTCTTGCATATCTCTTTACAATCCAGTTCTTGATGTTCTTGGGATGTCCAAGGATCAAAAGACTGGTTGGTTTTTTTATTCTTGGACTTCTAACATGCTGTAGATTAGTTCTTGGTTCTTGTTTTGTCAATTTATGCAAGTAGTTCAGTTTAGTAATGCTTAGAATCTGATTCAGTTCGTTTTTAGAGTAGGTAGCTGTAGAATCTACAGAATGTTCATTTGGGCTGCACTCTGATCTGTGAATGAGCGTTCTTGGCTTGCATCTATGTATGAATGTAAGTGCGTTCAAGAGAGACGACCCTGAGTAGTCCTCTGATAGGCAGGACAAAAATATACTACAACGACAATCTGTTCCCTTCTACCTAATCTGGGTCTCTAAACAAGAAAGATAATCTCAAGAAGAACCCACCGTCTCGGTTGATAGGCAGAAGTAAGAAAGAATTAATTTTAAAACCCCAACAGATCCTCTGGATTAGGGGATCTGTAAACAATCTTCCTTTCTATGTTAGAAACCATCCAGGTTCAAGATAGAAGTGTTTTAGGGGCCTAGATCTTCTGAGATCTCCTTATCCATCATTTGTTGAGAGAAAAGTGAGTGCTAGGTGTGAAGAATTGCCAAAAATTGGCAAATCTAGCTTGATCAAAAACCATGTAGAATAGTGTAAATTGTGTACACAAGTGGGTCCCACACATGTGAGGCCATGATGCTACATGGGAAACCCATCCTAATGTAGGTTAGGTCAAGTCAAGAGAGTTGGTCATGTCTATTTGGTGGTCATCCCTACTTTATAGGACCTACACCTAAGTTTAAGGTGAAAATTTGACCAACTAGCTACCTACCAAGCATAACTCTAGGAAATAGACTAGGGTTTCATTTTAGGTCAAGGAGAGTGAGTTAACTTCCTTATTACATGCTGGAAATTCACCTGACTTCAAGAAGGAAGTCGAATTTGCTATGTATTCCCTCTCTCCATAGTGAGAAGATAGAAAATTTTTGGAGCTCATTGGCAATCTCAAGCTAGTTCACTATGTACATTGAGTTTTTGTGATCCAAATGAAACCAAATGAATTTCTACTTGTTTCTCAAGTTGAAGGCCGTACTAAATCCTGTAGTACACACGTGTGGGCTCGTATTTCAATGTTTATCAATGCTTTTGATTGTTAATGCTTGTTGTTTGTCAAATTGCCAATCTAGATCAACTTTTTTGTGTCTAGTTTTTTGATAGATTGTTAAGCAAGCATCCAATCACTCTTGTGGATCTTTTGTAGATCCATTTATGGTCCTAAAGTATAGTACTTTCACATGGTATCAGATCCAAGTACAAGAGCATAAGCCATTGATCTAATGCAAATCCATTTTTAGCAAGTTTTGGTGCTAAAAACTAGTATTGAGAGGGCAAGCTAGAATCTTGATTTTGGTGAGGAGATTTGATCCCAAACTTGGTAGGGTCCAAATCCGTACTGTCCACATGTGTGGGCACCTCTGAACCTGCATTTAATGCATGGTATTCATTTGATCCAAAAAAATTCAATTTGTGAGCTATTGGTGTAATTTTTGGTGGAGATACTAGGATAATCTACCAAGATAATTTGCCATTGATTAGATTTGAATTTATTTCATGGAATCTAATTAATCTAGGCTGAGTTCAAGTCCTATTAAGGTTAAAAACAGGTCTTGAAAGTACACCAAGAAGGAAGAAAGAGATTAAGTCATTTTTTTGTCCAAAAATAGCCAAATTTGGCAAGATTTGATTGTAAGTAGATTTTACATCATCTTATCTTCATTCCAACTTTGTGAGGGAGTGCTAGAACTGAGATTATAAGTCCATTTGTTGGATTAGAAATCTAATTTGAGTGAAAAACTACAAGAGAGAGACCTTAGTGAGTTTCTAGAGACAATCAAATCCATTTCTTGGCAAGATTTGTTTGAAAGTAGTTTTCACTTCATCTTATCTTCATTCCAGCTTTGTGAGGGAGTGATAGAACTGTGACCATAAGTCCATTTGTTGGATTAGAAATCAAATTTGAGTGAAACACTGCAAGTGTGAGACCTTTGTGAGTTTCAAGTCAATCAAATCTATTTCTTGTTTGTAGAAGTCACTAGTAAGATGGGATCTGCTGGAGCATACCTTCTAGAAGCTAGTGAGAGATTGAATTCTACAAATTATGCTATTTGGAAAGTTAGAATGGAGTCACTCTTAGTGCTCCAAGACCTTTATGAGTTCTTGATTGAAGATGAAGATGAACCTCTAGGTGCACAGGAGTTAGCTAGATACAAGAAGAGATCTAGGCTTGCACTTCATTGTGTGAAGATGAATGTGAGCAATGATTTGTTGAGAGAAGTATCAGCATGTACTAGTGCTAAAGAGGCTTGGGAGTCTTTAAAATCAATCTATGAGTCTAGCAACACTTCTAGAGTTCTTATGCTTAGAAATCAAATTTTGCAAAGCATGAGGAGAAGTGAGGAGAGTGCACAGGATTATGTACTCAGAATCAAGTCTCTAAATAGGGAGTTGGCTTCCATTGGAGAGAAGATTCATGATGGAGAGCTTGTACAAATTGTCCTTAATGGTCTAGGATATGACTTTGCAAATTTGGTCCAAAGTTTTGCCATCCAAGACACTTTGCCAACTATAGAAAAACTTCACAGTGTATTAGTGGCTGAAGAGTGTAGGATGCTCCATGCAAAATCTAGGATGAGTTCCTTGTCTTTGCAGGATGGTGATGAGAAAGCCAATTTCTCATTCAAGGGCAAAAAGAAGACCAATGGAAAGAAGAAGCATCCAAAGGAGGCCAAAGAAGAGGATGATGCATCAAGCTCAAAGGACAAGTCAAAGCAAAAATGCTTCTTTTGTGGAAAGAAGGGGCATTATGCATCTAAATGCTACAAGAGGCTAAGAGCACAAGTGGAGGAGGACAAACAAGGAAACCTTGCAAAAGAGGAGGAGGAGGATGAAGTAGATGTATTCTTGATGGCATCTACATCCTCACCAACAAGCAATAGCAATTCAAGAGACAATTGGTGGATTGACAGTGGGGCTAGCTCCCACATGTCTTGTGAAAAGGACTTTTTCTCAATCTTACACTCATTCAATGATGCTAAAAAGTTACTGCAAATGATGAAGAGTGTAGGATAGATGGTGTTGGCACCATCTCTTTGTGTCTAGAATCCTCAAAATGCATGGATCTAGAAAATGTCCTTTATGTACCATCAATCACCAAGAATATGCTTAGTGTTGGTCTACTCTTAGAAAGTGGTTTGGATGTCCACTTTAAGCATGGTGTTTGCTTCATCTTGAAGAATGATGTTTGTATTGCAAAGGGATTTAAACATGGAAGATTGTTTAAGTTGGAAGCTAGTGTTGCTTTTAAAAGAATGAGCTTGGCAAAGGAGGAGATCACTCAAGAGGAGATCTTGGCAAAGTGTGATATTGCTTGCATTGAGGAGGAGCATCAAAAGGAGGAAGATTTTGAGGATCAGCCTCAAAGCATGAGAGTTCCAAGGGAGTCCTCAATGACAATGTCCGAGTCATCAAATTGCATGCAAATTGTCCATTCAAGTGTGCATCTTGCAAGGGTGGTGAGCATTGGAGAGTCTACTATCTTTGAATACTTTTTGGAAAGTATTAGTAGACATGAGGTGACTTGTTTCTTACCTTTAAGATCCATGGTGTTTATTACTTTGTATGACAAGACAATGAAATGGGATGCTTTGAAATCTACATTTGTTGTTGATAAAGCGATTTCATTGGATAAGTATTTTTGTAATAGTTTGAATAGTGTCATAAAAGATGAAACATCATTTGTATTGGAAATCTTTGGGTCCACATGCTTTGAGCATGATCATTCCAATCTAAGAACCAAAGATTATCCTATTTCAATGATAGGAATAATGGTAGTGTTTTGCTCTTCAAGTAGAGATTGTAGAATCTACTTGTTTTCAACCAAAGAATTTGTCAATGGTGGAAATGTGATCTTTCAAGAGTGGAAGATTTGTAAACTTGAAGAAGCACCTTTGGATCAACACCTTATTCAATTCATTGATGGTTTGGAGTCAAGTCAAGTGGAGGAGCAAGCTCAAGACCCGAGGACTCCAAGAAGAACCTTGAGTATCAAGATGGAGCCATCTAGGCTCAATCATATGGATCAAGCAAGACAAATTGTCTTTGGCAACATTATTTATGCACTTAATATTTTAATTGATGTATCTTCAAGTGCACAAAATGCCTTGGAATCCATGGCTTGGCATGATGTTTAGTTTTGAAGTGTGCTACATGTATATAGACACATTTATGGAACACCTTGCAAGGGATCCTCTAAGAGGTGGTGAAAGATCCTTCATGGACATCATTCTCTATTGGAGTCTCAAAAAGTTCCTTGTTTGTAGCTGGATTTTTTAGACACTTCTAAAAGCTTTCATTCATCTATCAAGAGAGTTGTAAATAGATCAAGCTAAATTTGAGGAGGAGTGTGAAGAATTGCCAAAAATTGGCAAATCTAGCTTGATCAAAAACCATGTAGAATAGTGTAAATTGTGTACACAAGTGGGTCCCACACATGTGAGGCCATGATGCTACATGGGAAACCCATCCTAATGTAGGTTAGGTCAAGTCAAGAGAGTTGGTCATGTCTATTTGGTGGTCATCCCTACTTTATAGGACCTACACCTAAGTTTAAGGTGAAAATTTGACCAACTAGCTACCTACCAAGCATAACTCTAGGAAATAGACTAGGGTTTCATTTTAGGTCAAGGAGAGTGAGTTAACTTCCTTATTACATGCTGGAAATTCACCTAACTTCAAGAAGGAAGTCGAATTTGCTATGTATTCCCTCTCTCCATAGTGAGAAGATAGAAAATTTTTGGAGCTCATTGGCAATCTCAAGCTAGTTCACTATGTACATTGAGTTTTTGTGATCCAAATGAAACCAAATCAATTTCTACTTGTTTCTCAGGTTGAAGGCCGTACTACAGCCTGTAGTACACACGTGTGGGCTCGGATTTCAATGTTTATCAATGCTTTTGATTGTTAATGTTTGTTGTTTGTCAAATTGCCAATCTAGATCAACTTTTTTGTGTCTAGTTTTTTGATAGATTGTTAAGCAAGCATCCAAGCACTCTTGTGGATCTTTTGTAGATCCATTTATGGTCCTAAAGTACAGTACTTTCACACTAGGTGCATTAGGACAGAACCTAAAAGTTGAAGAATAATTGTATTCATGGCTTCCAATGGTGGGATCATGTTAGAAACTAATGATAGGTTGAGTTCATCAAACTACTCTACCTAGAAAGTGAGGATAGATTCCTTACTTGAGTTGAATGAACTCATGGACATAGTTGCAGAAACTGAAGAGAGACCACCTAGAGTTCAAGAGCAACAAAGGTTTGATAAGAAGGCTAAAAGGGCTCTTCATATCATTGCAGAATCAGAATCAAAATTATAAAAATTCATTTTTGATCAAAGTTTCTCAACCGATGATTTTTTCAATTATTCTGAATGTCTAAAATCATCTATCACATTCATGTAGTATATCTCTTAAATCCGCATGCTTTATTCAATCAATGTAGAAACTGCTCTATTAGTACATAGACCAGAATCAGACACGATTGAAGACACTGATATTAGTTTGATTTATTCAAACTTTCATCGTGTTCTCTGAAGGAGAAGTCTTAATATTTTTCCTACAGTGGTGTCATAGCACACCCCTCTCAGCATCCTTCACACATCCATCAGCAGCCGTATCTGGAGCTTATTCAGAAGATTAGAAGATGTCTTCGATCACAGTCTAAGATCAGCACGATCTTGGATATAGAAGGTTTGAACTATTTAATTTGGAAGTTAAAGACTTCACTCATACTAAGGGCGAAGGTCTTTGGCAATGGGTAGAACCAATATAAGAGGAGCCAATCACTCCTGGCAAAGAACTTTGAGAATGGAGTTTGAAAAATGACAAAGCTATAGCAATTATTGCATCTTCAGTGAATGACAAATTAATGCTAGATCTTTCATCAACTTCGAACGCGAAAGAATTGTGGAAAGAATTATAAACCAAGAATGAGACTCGATCTCGTAATTAAATCATGTTCTTGGAAGACCAATTAACTTACCTACCATGGGACGACAAAGACCTGGCCAATTTCGTACGAAAGATATTCTGGCATGGAAAATGCAATTTCAAAGGAAAAATAGCTTAGCCATTTTCTTCGAGCCCTACCCAGGTCCACACAACTTGAACTTTACTGGCAAAAAATTCGACTATGATACTTCAAAAGGCAATAGATGGAGTCAAAGAGGAAGTAGATGCTCGCAAACGCTATGACGATAATGGTGATTTGGAAAATGTTGTATTTACTCAGAAAAATAAATTTTTGAAGAAGTCTAAGACTAAGAGAGAGTCCTCTAAGAAGAATGAAAATTGTTCAGACGAATCCAAGACAAATGATTGATAATCAGGAAAACAACAAAAGGATTCTGGTGATAGGAAGATTTGCAACAGATGCAAAAGATCAGGTCATACAGAAGACAAATGTTGGTTAAATCTGAAGGATTATGGTGATAGAAAGATTTGCAGCAGATGCAAAAGATCAGGTCATACGAAAGACAAATGATGGTGAAATCCGAAGATTGATTGTATTCATTGTCATAAACGGGGTCATGCAGCAGTAGATTGTTATCAAAATCCCAGGAACAAGGAGCAGAATCGAAGAAAATCTTCAGATTCAAATTATGTCGAAAACAAAGCAGAATGCTCCAGAGCAGAAGAAGAGAGGATGACAAGAAACTCAGCAGCATATGTTTGTGCTGATCTATGTTGTTCATCAAATTCAAAAGAAGACAAATTATTTGAGATTCATTATACTTGGAGACGGTTCTAAGCATGTAGTTGATGGAACTAGTGTACTATGGTTAGACACGAATCAGGGTGACAAGAAACTGGAGGAAGTTCTCTATGTTCCTACTCTTGATAAAGATCTTCTATCCGTAACAAAGATAGTCGATACAGGAATGTCAGTAACCTTCAAAGGAACTCTTGTAAATTGTTTGATGAAGATACTGATAACCTAGTTGCTAAAGGCAACAAAGAAGGAAATTTGTATCACTTGAACATTCGAACTCGAATCGACAAACAAGCTAATCAAACTCAAGAATCGACATATATTCTATGGCACAAGAGGTTATGTCACATGAACATGGAAGCCTTGTACCAAGCCAACAAGAGCCATAGAATCGAAGGAGTTGAAATCAAGAGTCGAGATATTCGAACTACCTGCAAATCCTATCTTAAAGGCAAAATGACTCGAACACCTTTCAGTAAAGATGTTTATAAAGCAACCAAGGTACTAGAAATTGTGCATTCGGTATTTGTGGACCATTCAGAGTATTGTCTTTTGGTGATGCAAAATACTTTATAACATATATTGATGACTTCAACAAGTTTGCTGGTCAGCAAGCAAATTAGAATGCAAGATTCATAAGGCAAGATTTTACAAAAAACAACAACAACTAGAAAACATAGAAAATTAGGGTGATCAAATAGTCAGCATCAAAATTCTAAAATAGTACATTTTGATATATATTAGAATTTAATAATGATTAAAAAATACCCTATACGATAATATTTGATAGCTCATAACCTATAAGAGCTTAAACATGTAGGTTATGAGAACCTACAAATATTTTCTTAGTAGGTAAATTAAAAATATGGTAGGCTTTTTTCAAGGGATTATAGGTTTTTGGCAGGCACCTATGTGTGAGTCTAGGTGAGTTACCTAGCATGAGTGTTCAAGTGTTAAAACCTACCATCACCTCACAAGAAAGAAAGAAAAGCCATTGTCATGGTTTGATCACATATGAGATTTATGATAGGGGTAAGTGTTGGGCCCTTTCTCTACTCTCCAATAAAAAAACATGAATGCCTTATCTAATCTGAACATTAAATGACCTATTCAAAGTTGAACTGAGCTTTAAAGAATTATTGACCAGATTGTATAGGTTCAGTGAATTACATGTTCCTACAACGCCATTCAAAAAATAGCCTTTGAGAAATTGGCTTTCGCGCATTCTGATGCAAAGGTGTAGCTCATGATATTTAAGAGAAATCAATTTAGCCTATCCATGCTCAGACTATAATCTATGATCATTTTGGGAGGAATTCTATTAGTCAAGGGTAATAAAGGAGAAAACATAGTAATTCAAAACTATGACTTGCAGTTGGGGTTGCAAATTTTTTGTGCTGAAGCTAGGGATGCAAAAAAATGACTCCAACATAAATAATCTGCGATTGATTGATTACTCTTGCTAAACTAATTTTTTTTAGCACACCTCTACAATTGGTGGGCTGCAGAAAAACCCCAACTGCAAAAGAATCAGTCCAACAAGAAAAATAGATTACTCCTAGGAACACAATTTTTTTTTGCAGTGCACCGCTAAAGCTGGGAATGTAAAAATATCAGTCCAGCAAGAGTAAGGCATGGCCAATTACTCCGTCTGGACTAATTTTTTTTTTTGAAGTGCGATTATGGAGCTGCGTTGCAAATATTTTTATGTTATATGGTACCCTGTGTGGAGACAACTTGATCATTACTAGTGGTAGCACTAGAAATTCATATCAAACAGTGGCCAAATCCTGAGAAACTTTTGAGATAAAGGCAACCGACACTATTGCCTTGGATTACAAAAACATGTTTACGATTGGAGAATTAAACACTATCAAAGAAGATATTTTGAAAGCATTCTAAAAAGATAGAACAACTAGCTCATTTTTGGACTAGTGGATGTCATACACACTCACAAATGCAAAAGAAACTGGATCTGTAAAAAAATGTCGTTAAGTCAAAGCTATAGCTAGTCTTATGTACTAGCTCTTATTTTTTATCTGCCTCTATAGAAGTTAATGCAAGTAATTTTGGGAATCTACATTGAAAGGCAACCAAATGGTGCTAAGGAACATGAAGAGTATGGTAGACCTCGACATTTTTTATCAGGCAACTGATGATCTCATGAAAAGCTACATTAATTTAGATTGAACAAGTGACATAGATTCCATATATATACCACATGATGTATATTAGTACAAACAATAAGCAATGACCCTTTTCACTATTGAGAAACTAGGTTAATAGGCTACCCTTTTAGAAAAATTGCAATTTGCAATGTAGTACTAATAGTCACGTTTTATGACAACCAAGACATGATAACACTTAAAAAAAAACTCTACTTATATACCAAAAGAAATTGGTACATATAGGTATGACAACTTGAGGTATGGTAGCATGCAATTTGAGGAGTATTTGTTTCCACAAGTATGGAGCATTTTATCTAGTTCTTTTTGTGATGCAACTACTTTCTTGTTTATGCAATGTGCATTAATCCCCAACTTAGACGCATATAATGCAGCTGAAGTCAATTGGTGCTCTTATAAACAAAATTGTTGTTGTTATTGGCTAATGGCTAGAAAATAGATGAAACGAATTACCATGCTCCACTCAAAGTCTCTCAGTGGTATTGAATATGCCCTATTATGATGGATATGATGAAAGATCGGTTAATATTTATGGAACACATTTAGAAGCAAGCCTGCCTAGCAAAGTTGATGAAAAGTAGCTATGAAAGGTTGTTTTACAAAACAATGCTCCAATGGCAACAAGGATCAACAATTGTTAGTTCAATAATAATTTTTCACGAATCATAATGGGTAGATATCTTAAATTTAGAGACATTTTAACAATCAACATTCTTTAGCTTTGATGCAAGCAATAAGCTAATTTGATGACGTTCAAAAAGATAATGGCTCCCTTGATAGATGAGCTAAAGATTCTATGGCAAGGAGTTCAAGTGAGCGATATATGCCCACTGAGACAAAGAGTTTTTGTGGTAAAGGGGATCTTGATGTGGACGATGCACGACTTTCTTGGGTAGGGGAATGTTCAGGTGAGATATCCTTGCTATTGGTTAGATTCATGGTATTATATAAAATTTTATGTGCATTCACAAATTTTCTTTCAATTTGAACATTGGACCCACAATTAAATTGGCTGTTTTGTCTCAATGTAGGGCTCCAAACTAGTGGCTACAATAATTCCTTGCTGAATTTGAGCACAAAAAGTGACTCAATGACTTTTCTTTTTTTTCTTAAGAGTTAAATTTGTCTTTAAGTTTGAGACTACAAACACATGTACATCAAAGCTTGCCTTGATATTCCAATCACCTTGTTTTTACAAAATCCTTTTTAATTTGGGTGAAGAGGAGAGGAAAGGAGCACTACGTTCATCTAGTAAAGTCACTTCATCCAAAGAAGATTTTATTACTTTATCTCTTTGAGGTTGGCATTGCTTTTAGGTGCATGGCAGTCCAAAGAGTTGATGAGGCCAAAAGTCTGAAGTTCCATTAAGGTGAGAGAGAAACAGACTCCTAAATGAAAGAAACCAGATATTTCACTCCAATGTAGTTGATTCTCCTTTCTAAGTTTCTAAACCTGGAGGTTTGGAGTTCTATTCCAATTGTGCCCATGGTAATGGATGTACAAGGAAAAAGTATAAAAGACCCAATATTTGTATATCTAGTTGGTCAGAGTCCCGTTATGTAGTGAAGCTTTGAAACATAAAATTAGCTAAATTTCCCAATTTCCATTCAGTATGACATACTAGGCTTGCTCTTTCATAACTTTACCAAAAGAATAAGGATATTATTCAAAGAGGCATATCACCTCAATCAATCGAATCTATTTTGCATATGTTACATATAAGACATGCTAAAACTCAGTAAATTATTAAATAGCTTCAATATTGTACAACTCTTCGGTAGAATATGTAAACTCCCCCCTCCCCCCCCCAAAAAAAAAGAAGCTAAAAGAGACTGCTAACAGATAAGGCGCTTGTATCTTGAGTGTTTGGCTACCTCGGATCTCATGGTTTTGCTCATTCTTTCCAGTTCAACAACCTTGGAGTGCATTTGCTTAAGATTTGTTTTTAGCTCCTGGTTTTGACGCAGAATATACCCAAACTTAGCAAGAGGTTCAGAATGTGCAACAAGTGGTTCAGAAATCTGGAAAAAGGGTTCAGAGCGTCTGACAAGTGGTTCAGAAATCGGTAAGAAGGGTTCAGATTGTCTGACAAGTGGTTCAGAATGCCTGATAAGTGGTTCTGAATGTCTTAACAATTGAGCATTTGATGTCCCATGCAGCAATCTGATGTTGGTGCTATCTCTCTCGTTTTTGATGGATTCAATCAGAGCAGCACTAAGAATAGATTGCTGAGAGAGTAAAACTTGCAACGCAAACCTTGTAGGCAATCTAGTGTTTCTTGCGAGATGCTTACATCCTTCAGGAGAAAGCTTTTGGTAGTTTAGGACTTTGCATATGCCAAATGCTTCTGCTTCTGTAATGCTCGGATGTGCCTGCAGCAAAATACATCAAAATATTTGTCAGCTATATTTATGACCA